>CM024762.1:93933741-94001710 GCA_014218235.1 Colocasia esculenta | reverse complement strand
GGTTCAGCATTCGATGCCATAGCCGAAGTCAGAAATGAAGCAGTCGATTGAATGATTCGACTCACGTAGTCGAATGTCAGATTGGAATTCGACTCACGTAGTCGAATGTCAGATTGAATGATTCGACTCACGTAGTCGAATGTCAGATTGAATGATTCGACTCATGCAGTCGAATGTCAGCATGAAGGATTCGACTCATGTAGTCGAATGTAAATATGGAGGATTCGACTTATGCAGTCGAATGTCGTTCTGAGGCGATTCAGAGTCAGGACCTTTTGCCCTTAGTCGACGATTGTGGCGCCCTTTCTTCCTAGTATATAAAGGGGGGTTTTGTCTCTTTGTATGGACACAGTGATGTCTTTTTCTTGGAGAAGAAGCATTGAAAGCTGTTGTGGCCGTGGACGTAGGAAGGCTTCTGCCTCGAACCACGTAAAATCTGGTGTTCTGTATTCTTCTTCCTACCTCATTTTCTATCTCTCTGGAATCTACGAGTGGGTAGTGTGAGAGAGTTGTCGCTGGTCTGAGTGCTGTTCCGTCCAACATGCCGCCCTATGTGCAACGGAGTGCATGCAAAATCTACCTAATAACTAACAAAACAAAGATCAGGCCGACTGCTCTCAGAAGCAAAACACGACAACGTTACGGTCGTGACCAAGATCGCGACAGGAAAGAGGTCGCTTTCCACTTCACAGTGGACAGAGACCAAATTAGACCTGATTATGCACAAAATTTCAACACAATCCTATAGCACGGAGGACTGACTGACTCTCAAAGCGTTGAACATGCATCAAACAACTCAAAATATGGATGGAGTACATGAAATAAGCCCAAAAGAACAGGAATAGATGGAATCAGAGGCACTGACCTAATCGCGACAAAGACACTGTCGCCGTCCTGATAGAGACACCTACAGAACGTCGTGTTCCGACCAAGCACACAAGATTCAAAATAGCATTAAAAATTGGCGGATGGACAACACATACCTGGTGGCGACGCTCTTCCCGTCGCGTTCCTTATCACGACACCTTTCTTGTCACTACTCTTATCGCAACGCGCTCAACGTCGGCTCCTCACCCAGAGCAACAAAACTTAAACAAAAAAACACAAAAACTTATGGAAGAACCACACACATGGATGACTAAAGGTGGCAGGGAAAGACAACAACAAGCACGATGAGCACTAGAGGTCCCACCGTGATCGCCAGAAGGTGTAATCACGGGGATTTGCTCCCCAAAGATGATGATTAAAATAAGGAAAATATGACCGTGATCCCACCAAAGTAGTTGCAAAACAAATATACGAAGAAAACTTGCTAACTACCTTGAACAGGGAAAAGAATGCAGAAAGTGTACCTAACCTGAGAACGCGAGATGGAGCCGTCGCCTTCCTTGTACCTTAACACGCCGGACGACTGTCGCCTTTCAGGTCGCGACACCCAGCTGGTCGCCTTCTGCTTCAAAGGATGAAGACCGTGGGTCTTTCTCTTCCTACTCCTCAGCCGGCCAAGGGGCAGGAGCCTCATGCTGTACTATCTTCTGAACCCTTCCAAGAACATCAAAACAAGGAAAACCCATTAGAGAACTCCATTTATGAAGAATCTATCCTAAAAAAATGAATAAACATGAGCTAATTGGAGGGAACTCACGTGGGGTAGGGTTTTTAACCCTTTGGGTGTTTAAAATCGGTGTGTGTGGAGTGTGCTAATGCAAGATGCGGAAAAACAAATCTATGCATACATGAATGAAGAGAAAATTGAAGAAAAGGGGAGAGAGAGAAGCATAGGCAGGGAGGAAAATGCCTGAGGGGCACTTCCTGGGTCTGGAGATGAAGAGCTCTTCTGAAAAGTTGGAGCTCTCTGGAAGACGAAGACACAACCAAAAACCTTGCCTAATGGTGCTGTATGGGAGATTTATAACCCGTTATCCTGAACGGGCTGGGAGGAGAAAATAGGCAAGAGTCCGAGTTGGGCAAGTATGCTTGTGCAAGGGCAATTGGATTTCGGAAAGGAAGCATTAAAGAAGATCTCCTCAAAATTTGCAAGATTTGGACGTTTCTAGGTCAATCAAAACTCGGATTATTCAATAAGAGAAAGTGTCCCAAGTGATGCTCGGAAAGGTACGTTGCATGGAAATCAGAAACCGATGGGTTCATGGTCGCTACCAGATAGCGATGCCTCGATACATCGCCTTCCTCACAAGGAAAGGTTTGAACATTTTCTGATGATTTTTCAGGTAATAAAAATGCCAATTAAGAACGCGACATATTGAGGGTCGCCTTCTGAAGGAGATGTTTTAACATGAAGCAAATCATTACAGGGCAGATAGCGACAACAAATCCGTCGTCTTTATGAACAAGAACATGACAGAAAACCTGTCGCGTTCAAAGATCTTTCAGCATACGGCCATGCAAAGTACCCTATCTCCTTGCACGGGTATCTGATTGGCATGTGGCTCGAAGCATTGGACTCCTAACCCAGAGAGCTACAAAGACAATGATGAAGAGTGGTTGCATTGACCAGGAAGAACCCACCAGAGCGATGAAATGATTGAAAATATACCATGATCGGATAAAGCCAGCTTGACGATGATGAGCCAACATGGGGCATCAATGATGTGACAAGGAATTTGGCTCGAATTATGGGCCAAAAATGGGGTGTCTACACCTGTAAACATTGAAGAACTTGGTGGCACACAGATGGCCGCCAACAGGGGTTAATGGCACCAAAGGTTGCCTCCACAATGGATCTTAACTGCACAAGGTAGTGTCGTTAAGTTCCTGTCTGCAAAAGTGCAGACCGCATGCTCAAACCATGATGAATGGGGGTTCCAGGACACGAGATAAAATCGGGTAAAAATACCTGGGACCTACCAGACATGGGTATGGACGATGCCCAATGGTTACTCGGCCAAGCCAAGAAGCTCCTCAAATCCTCCCCCGAACCGGTTCTGTGATGAAGCTGGTTGTACACCGTCATCGGGGAAGCCTTCCTCTATGCTCAGAGTTCCTTCCAGTCGATGGAGATCGCCAAGAAACGCACCAACAAGAGAGATCCAAACCCCCAAAGTTTCAGGTTCGCACAAGTTCTTTAGGGTTTTTCTCACAGAGCCAAAGGGACACTAAACCGGCCAAAAGGGAGTTTTTATAAGCTAGGGAAGTTGGGGTACGTTTAGAAGGGGATCCTACCGTTGGAGTAGGTTTCCAAAACCAGAGCCGGAGGAAACACAGCCGTTTCCAGATCTGAGATCGCACAGGTTTTGGGAAATAGATGTCCACCTAGGTTGTTGCCAACTTGGAGTTGGCATCCATCGATCTGGACGTCGACTCAACCCCTAACGTCCATGCATGTTGACGTTAAATGGTCCTTCGGACAGAACACAGAAATGGAGAACACCAAGCTTACACTATGTACATACATACATATAATGTAGAATGTATTACATAAACACCATATGTACATAATTAAACAAGCATACATACATGTACAACTTTATTAATTATAATATGTATAGAAATACATACATACATATATATATATATACAACTTTATTTAATATAATATGTATAGAAATACATATTATATAGGACGTATCTCCTGAGCATAGATATGTGGAATACAGGATGAACACTAGCTAACACCGGAGGTAAAGCTAGCTCATATGCCACGCTACCAAACACTGAGAATCTCATACGGCCAATGAATCTAGGACTTATTTGTTATGCCTGCCAATCTGACAACACCTCGAGTAGGCGAAATCTTCAAAAAGACATGCTCGCCAACCTCAAACTCCAAATCCTTCCTTCTGTTGTCGGCGTAACTCTTATGCCTATCCTGCGCCGCAACAAGCCTCTTCCTGATAAGCTGGATCTTATCTGAAGTCTCCTGAACTAACTCTGGACTGATCAACTGCCTATCACCGGTCTCCTCCCAACATAAAGGAGATCTACAAGGCCTTCCATACAACGCCTCAAATGGAGCCATACCAATACTCGCATGAAAACTATTATTATATGCGAACTCCACAAGAGGTATATGACGCTCCCAATCATCCTTCCAATCCAGTACACACACTCTCAACATATCCTTGAGCGTCTGGATAGTCCTCTCAGACTGTCCATCTGTCTGGGGATGGAACACCGAACTAAGCTTCAATTCAGAGCCTAATGCATCCTGAAGACCCTTCCACAGCCTCGAAGTAAATCTCGGATCTCGATCCGAAATGATCGACTTCGGCACACCATGCAACCTAACAATGCTACTGACATACAACCTAGCTAAACTCTCAACTGACTGCTTCTTCTTCATAGGCAAGAAATGCACAGTCTTAGAGAATCTATCTACAATTACCAAATCGAGTCATTGCCCCTCCTTGATTTGGGCAAACCCATTACAAAATCCATAGTGACAGCCTCCCACTTCCATACTGGGATTTCCATCCTTTGCATAAGGCCAGATGGTCGCTGCCGCTCGGCCTTCACTTGTTGGCATACCGAACACCTAGACATAAAATCTGCTACATCCTTCTTCATGCCAGACCACCAAAATGATCTCTTCAAATCTTGGTACATCTTAGTGTTACCCGGATGAATAGAGAATCTAGACCTATGAGCTTCTGCAAAAACATGCTCACAGACATCTACAATATCAGGAACACAGACTTGGTGATGGAACCTAATCACACCATCCTCATCACGAGCAATGCCTGCCTTGCCCACTAACTCCTGGAGTCTACGGTCGGCCTTTTGCTGCTCGATCACCTCATCCAACACTGAAGACCGGATGGACAACTGAGCCATGAAAGCCTAACATAATGGCTCTGACTCAGTCATCGCACAAGCAGCATCCTCCAACATCTTCCAATCCTGCTGGAGTAAGGACCTCTTCCTGCTAAGAGCATCTGCTACGACATTCGCCTTCCCTAGATGATACTGAAGATTGAAGTCGTATTCCTTAAGGAACTCAATCCATCTTCTCTGCCGCAGGTTTAATTCCTTTTGTGAGAAGAGATACCTCAAGCTCTTATGGTCAGTGAACACCTCAAATCTGACACCATAAAGATAGTGTCTCTAGATCTTTAGTGCATGAACCACTGCCGCAAGCTCCAAATAATGAGTCGGATAGTTACGCTCATGCTCCTTCAATTTTCGAGAAGCATACGCCACTACCCTTCCCTGCTGCATCAACACACAACCTAAACCAATTCGAGATGCATCCAAGTAAATGGAAAAACCTTCTTCACCACTCGATAAAACCAATACCGGTGTAGAAGTAAGCTTAGCCTTTAACAACTGAAAGCTACTCTCACACTTCTCGGACCAAACAAACTTCACACCCTTTGTAACGGACCACATCGTTCAAACCTGTTAACCCACTAACGAGCTTGACCCGACTCCGTCTCCCGCGAACAAGCCATAGCCTCGCAAGGGATATCATGCACATGTCTGTGGAAATACAAAAGAACACACTGATATATAAAAGATTCACAATCTCATACATATTCACATTAGATTTACATAGCCAAATTTCAACAAAAGTCAAAGGAAATACACAAGCCTAGGCATACCCCAGGTACACACACGAAGAAAATCTACACTGCTGGGGCGTCGGCCCAACATCGCTGCGATGCGGCGCTGAACTGGAAGACGAAAGAGAAACCTCCTACTCTCCTTCACCTGTAGGGAGTAGGGGTGAGCCTCGCAAGTCACTGGCTCAGTAGGGTAACTCTTCCAAAACTGAGTAAATTAATTTAAGTACGTAAACAGGAAGCTACGCCAACAATTTATAGAGTAAACTAAGTAGGATATCAAAGCTGTAAATACCACTTGCCACTTGCCGTTATCACAAGCCAAATAAAATAAATAAACGGCAAAACAACAACACAGTGTACGGGGTAAAGTAGAGACCGCCACACTCAAGCCACATAGACTGGTTCGCGACACCAACAACTGACTCGGACAAACCACACAGGTCTACCTCTCAGCCTCGCAGCCACGGACGAAAGGTCCAGCTGCCGCTCCATGAGAACAAGTCAAACAACTGTGGAGACCAACCAACACCACAACTGCAGACCACACTGTCGCGGGCCCATGCATGGCACCTTTAGGGACTCTGGCCTGAGCTCCCTAGAGTGAGGCACTGGTAACAGAACTATTTGGGGACCAGTGACGTTTACTGGTGTCCATACCCCCAACTACGAGCGCGCTACAAGCGACAAAACAACAAACTTACACAAGTCGCTGCCCCACTATCGTCTTTCCCTCAGCCGGACGTACAATTCAAACTAAGGAATGAGGGTGTCCAGGACAGACGACACAGACCTCGACGGTACAGCACAAGTACCGAGACAAGCTCTGAGCATAAGCCTGGCTCACACAGAACCTGGGGCACCCAACTGAAGAGGTAACCACGGTAGGCGTCAAACTACCCGCTACGCACACACACAAACCACGTGCACACCGCACAAGCCACGTGAAACCTCACGTCAACCATGTGAGCATATCACGCTGACTGCATAAATGACATGCCAGTCACGTGAACCACTCGCTAGCATCGTAAACAGTACGCCAGTCACATAAACAACATGCTCCCAGAGCGCAACAGGTGCCAATGCACCGCTTATACTAGCCATACACAATAAATAACAAATATCGAATAATACCACCATTGAAACCATGCACAATAGGACCTCTCGGCTGAGGTCGCGACATAGCAAAGTGTCGCTGATAGCCCACGAATACGTCGTTAAATACGTGACTAACAATCTCAAAATTATCGGCCTACACTAAATATTTTAACAGTAGTTAAGTGGTGAGACCGAGTCGAATCCACGGAGAACTAGATTTTTAGAGTTGAAAACCTTGTGTTTTTATTTAAAAAATAACGTGGTGATATTATATTGTACGAAATAATCTAAACTAAGTGAATAGATAGCGAGAGATAAACATTAACCAATTCCAAAATAACAATCCACTAAGTATAAATAAATAACAACAAAGTGTTCTACCCTAAATAAAATACATCAACAAGAGAAATAAAAAAGAGAGATGATAAGAGAGAAGAGAGGGATGAGAGAGAAAAGAGAGAGGAGAGAGAGTGCTGGGAGAAGAGAGAAGAACGGGAGAGAGAGAGGATAGGAGAGAGAAAACGAGAGAGGAGAGAGACTAGAGAGAACGGGAGACGAGAGAGAGAGGATATAGAGAGAGAGGACGAGAGAGGCGAGAGAGAGCGCTGAGAGAGAGAAAGAGGGATAGAAGAGAGAAAACGAGAGAGGCGTGAGAGAGAGGAGAGCGAGAGGGCGAGAGAGAGGCGCCGAGAGAGAGAGAGCGCCGAGAGGAGAGAGAGGCGCGGAGACGTCCTACGTGCATGCAAACGCATGCACGTAGGCGCGCGTGGAGGGCGGCCTGGGCGCAAGGGCGGCCTGGGCGCGGGGCTTCGGCAGGCGGGGCGGCAGCGGATGCAAGGGTGCACGCGGGCAGGCGGCCGGGGCGGCAGCTAGCGGGGCTGTGCTACTGCTGCTGCTTGCTGCTTCTGTGCGAGAACCGGGAGAGAGGAAGAGGAAGAGGGGAGAAGAAAAAGAGAAAGAAGAAGAGAGGAGGAAGAGAGGAGAAGGGAAAGAAGAAGAGGTCGAAGGAGAGAGGGGGGGAGAGAGAGGGAAAGAATAATAATGGATGAGAGAGAGGGAGAGAGAATTTTATAAAGTGTTAGAGAAAAGAGAGGAAGGGTTTTAAAAATAGAGAGAGATTAAAATGAGAGAGTTTGAAAATTAGAAAGAAAGAGAGAGAAAGAGAAAATATATTTTAAATTAGAATCTCTCCTCATTGTCTCTTATCCATCCTGGTCCATTAGTAAATTCTTGTTGAGTGGCCCATTATCCTGCAAACAAAGCACATACAAAGATTTAATCAAATATCCTTTTTGTAACAAAATAATAATGGATTAATATAATTAAGGATCAGTAGATAATAAATGTAGCAACCTGAATTTTTGCGAAAAATAAAAATTTAAATAAAGAATTTAAAACCGAGCTAAATGGATATTTAAATAGAGCATTAAATAAAACCCATTAAATGGAAAAGAGTAATGGGCTTTTCTTAAAGGATCTTCTAGAATTTATTGGGTCAAAAATATGAATTTACAAAGGGAGAATAATAGGAAAATACCCTAAATTCGTAACTAAATTATTACCTAAACAGAAAAGGGGTATTTAATGCACTAAATAGGAAGTTAGAGTTGGAATTGGATTCCTAAACCTACCCCATA
The DNA here is from genome assembly GCA_014218235.1 of Colocasia esculenta. Classification (NCBI taxonomy): domain Eukaryota; kingdom Viridiplantae; phylum Streptophyta; class Magnoliopsida; order Alismatales; family Araceae; genus Colocasia; species Colocasia esculenta. Next base: position 93,993,453 of record CM024762.1, on the reverse strand, counting down.
TGGGTTAGCACGAATTTGGATCTTTTCCAAGTCTAAATAGAGATTGGAAGGCAAGGAAGGAAGGTGGGAGTAAGGAAATTTCGTAATTAAGAGGAATTAGAGTAATAGTAGGAATAGAAATACATACTTGCATAAATACACCTCTTAAACTCTCTTGGGAAACCCTAGCTCGTTGCCAAGAGTTGCTGGACGTGGAAAAGAGGCTAAGGAGGAGAGGATTTCGTGGAGAGAAGAAGAGCTTGAAGCTTCTTCCCTTGTTCTTCAAGTTCTAGCCCTAGAAGACAATCGAGTCAAAGGTAGGCATTCTCACAAGCATAAACCATGAAACTTTTTCTGTAGGTTCTTCCTACCCTCTTGAACGAAACCCCCAAGTTTCATATTTTTCCATCCATCTTATCTTTTGTTCTTAATTTTTGAAGAACTGCAAACATGATAACCCTAAGGTGTCATGTTTAATTCAAATCTCTATGTATACTTGATCCCATGCTACGAAAGTTTTACTGTAGATACTTCATGTTGTTAGGGATCATTTTCCCCTAAAAAGCCTAAATTTCATTGAGCATGTTGCTCGAATTAAATCAGTCTTGCTCTCTATGTCATGTTCTGTGTTACTCGTTGTTGTTCAGCTCAAACCATGTTCAAACCATGCTCTCTCTCGATTCCGATTTACTGGAAGTACCCTTACATGTCTAGTTTAATTTGCAACTGATTCATGATTTTTTCACGTGTATATAATAGTTATGGATTTCTGAAAACCCTCTATCAGAATTAAAATCCTGGTCCGCAATCCAATGTTGGTCTGACTCCTATCAGAGTCAGGCGCAGACAACCAGAAGGCGATGCCTCAACATGTCGCTTTCTGGGGCCTGATTGCGACAGCCTCCCTGTCGCGACCAAGAAGGCGACAGGTGAGCCGTCGCGTTCTCAGTACCCGATTTGCATGCCTGTCGCGACCTGTGCAAGACCCTGTCGCGTTCTGCCTGGCCCATGTCGCCATCCTTACAGCCCTATGTCGCCTTCATAAGAATTTTGAGAAAAACCCATGAAAAATATTTTTGCTGGATTTCTAAATAATCCTTACGCCTTCTTACCGTTATACCCCCAGTAAAACCACTTAAAAATGGATGCTATATTGAATGATTTAAAATACAGTTCACGATTATTTCTATCTATGATTTCTCTTGCACATGCACACACTTGACCATCCATTTATGGCTGAAATATTGTAGAAAAGACTCATAATGTGCCTGGTATTATTGAAATAAAGTACATTAATTGCCCTATTTTTAGGACTTTATTCGTTTCTTGCATTGTTTATAATACCGTATCGACCCTCACTGTCCTAGAATTCCTCTAGAACGTGAGCACCTGTTTTAATACCACTTTTCTTGGCTGTGGTGAACTCTCCGTCGGATATTCCTTTCGCCGGACTAGTGAACTCTTGCACAAGGCCTCCGTAATTCTCCTCTGATCATGGATTCCCACTGGTCGATGAACGAGCCGGTTGTGTTGCCCAGCTAGCTAGCCCAGAGGGGGGGTGAATGGGTTATTAAAACTTCTATCTCTGATTAAAACCTGTTTACTGAAAGGATTGCACAACTTAATAACAAGGTTAGAGTTAGAGCAAATAAGACAACACCACACAAAACACATCCACAAGACACAAGGATTTTTATCCTGGTTCGGAACTCCTCTCCACAGGAGACCTACGTCCAGTCCCTGAGCAATACCTCAGGATTTCACTACCAAGGGTACAATCCCCCTTATGGATCCTTACACCCAGCCTCAACTGGTCTTCCTTCAACCTGAAGGGAAAACGACCACCCTGGATACCACCAGGTCTTCCTTCGTCCAGAAGGGAACACAACTAAAGAAGAAAATGTGTGAACAGGCTTCAGACTCTAGCTTAACAGGCTACAAGCTGAAGCTACCAAGGCCCGAGAGAGAAATAGATTTAGCAAGGTTTTCTCTCCAAGGACTACACAAGCTCTCACGAAAAAATCTCCTTTGATCACTGAGAGCTAAGAGCTAAGAACTAAGTTGGAGTGGAAGCTTCGCTCTTCTTTTCAATCTTCTGAAGACTCGAAGAGATGGTATTCTTTCCTTTTTGAAATGCAAGTCTTGTTCTCTCTCTATCTTCTTGTATTTTCTTCTCCGTCTTGAGTCTTTTATTTATACTTCTGATTCAAATTTGAACGTTGAAGTGTCCGTTGTCTCTTATCCTGGTGTACGTTAGACTGGTCACCAAGGAAGCTTCTGATCTTCAGTCTTTTATCCTTCAGTACACGCCAGAGAAATGTTTTAGAATCTTGTATCTTGTATCCAACGTGTACAGATGAGTCTTGTCAGATATCTGCAAGCATATCAACAATAAATAGAGGACAGCTAGGACTGCCGTTGATTGTTAGTTACAGATGGAACAGTATTGCAATATATAGCAAGGCTCCGTTCTGTCTAGAAAGTACGTAGACAGAGTAGCATGGAAATAGAAGATATTGTCTGCATGCATGGGAGATACGATCAGAGAGCATTTAATGCGTAGCAGTCAACAGGCAAGATATGACTTTGACTTTTCAACGCTATTAAAAAGCATTATACTGATACAGCAAGAAATTCGATATAAATAATCCTGATGCTTTCATGACTTATGAAATCGTTATGAGTTATAGCAAGTCGTTATGAACTGTAAAGAAATCGTTATGAACTCTAAAGAAATCGTTATGAATTCTAAAGAAGTCGTTACAGCAATCAAGTCGTTATGAGTTTCAAAGAAATCGTTACAGCAATCAAGTCGTTATGATTTCAAAGATCGTTATGAATTCTAAGAAATCGTTACAGCAATCAAGTCGTTATGATTTTCAAAGAATCGTTATGACTCTAAAGAAATCGTTATGAATTCTAAAGAAATCGTTACAGCAAGAAAGATCGTTGAGCTCAAGAAGTCGTTGATGCGAGTTCTAAAGAATCGTTACGAGTCTAAGAATCGTTACGGCTAGAGAGTCGTTGCGAGTTCTAAAGAAATCGTTACGAGGTCTAAAGAAATCGTTACGGCTAGAGAGTCGTGCGAGTTCTAAAGAAGTCGTTACGAGGTCTAAAGAAATCGTTACGGCTAGAGAGTCGTTGCGAGTTCTAAAGAAATCGTTACGAGGTCTAAAGAAATCGTTACGGCTAGAGAGTCGTTGCGAGTTCTAAAGAAATCGTTACGAGGTCTAAAGAAATCGTTACGGCTAGAGAGTCGTTGCGAGTTCTAAAGAAATCGTTACGAGGTCTAAAGAAATCGTTACGACAGTCAAGTCGTTACGGGTTCTAAAGAAATCGTTACGAGGTCTAAAGAAATCGTTACGACAGTCAGTCGTTACGGGTTCTAAAGAAATCGTTGCGATGTCTTAAGGAATCGTTGCGATATCGATTTGTTTTGAGTTTTCCGGTCAAAGAGGAAATCGTTCTGCTTATCAAAGAAGTCGATACAAAGACTTGGACAGAATGAGAGATGAGACTTACCTGATTGTCTTGAACTTTCATTTTTCTTTTATTTCCTGTTCTCAAGACTCAAGTAATCCATTAGTACTATTTTGTTAATCATCAAAATTAATATATAAATAATGAATTATTTATTATGGGGACAGTTTGGTCATCAATCTCCCCCTTTTTGATGATGACAAAATATACTAAACATCATACAAAAATTAAACATTCATTTTTCAGATTGACTTCATTTTTTCAGATTGACTTTAGTTTTCTCCCCCATTTTGTCAATAAGCAAAAAGATAGGCTGAGAGACAAAGAAGAGATATCATTGTATTAAGTATGAGAAAGGTAGTACAAGGAGATAACAAGGAGGCATGCTGTGAGATGACAGCCCATGCCTTGATCTCAAGGTCTTCAAACGTCTGTTGGAAACCCCAGAAGCAACAGAGAAGTTAGGACCCATGGATTGGGTGGCCCTTTGAATGTACAAAGCCCTTTGCTGATCCAAGAATTCTGCATACTGATCTGGGTCCAGAATGAATCTGAAGTAAGTGCTTTTTCCGAAGCTGGCACGATGGAGAAATCTATCCAAAGAGATTGGATAGAAGAGCTTCTGATCTATCAGATCCTGCTTCAGAGCGAAGAAAGCTGTATATCTAGCTGCCCACTGAACATAAATCTCTTGAATAGGATTTATGGAGTTGAGATCCATGAAGGCTTCAGCTGAGAGAGAGGGCTTATTTTGATGAACCAAGGAACTGTTGATGGCCTCTAACTGAAGGTGGGTTTCCTTGTAGATGATTGCCCACACGGAGGGTGTAAGCCTTTCACACTCAGAAATGAGTGGAGCCAAAACCTGAGAGGAGATGCGGCCAGAGTGGTATTCTCTGAAGATAAACCGCAGGAAGGAGGGCAGTCTGCTCTGCTTGGCTGACATTCTACCCATCTGCTTGGCAAACATGTCAAATGCATGGGATCCTGCATCTGAATCAAATACTAGGGAATGCAGCTTTGGCAAAAGGACTAGAGAGTCAATCCGGATATCAGCAAAATTCACTGTTAGGGGAATATTCATGGACGTTCGGATCTTAACATTACTATAGCTGAATGGAATTGAGAGAACTGGACTTCTGGCAGTTTGTTCAGGAAGCAGAAGTCACTGTACTGCTGGAAGCTTTGGCAATGCGGATCTCTTTCAAGATGAAAGGACCCCACAAATTCTTATGCTTGAGAAAGAACCACTCAGAGAGAGTGAGAGAATGAGCTCCATGTGTAATGGATTCGGCCCTGGCAGTCAAGAACTTGTTGTATTGAGCTTTGTTGCCCTTGACATTTGCCCACTGATCTTCAGTCTTGAACTCAGTCCCCTCAAAGATTTTGGATTTATGAAGTGGGATAACTGGGTAAGAGGAAGAACAATATTTAGGTGCTCAGTAAGGTTGAGAAGGGAATACCATAAATGGTGGAGAGGATGCACTTTTGAAGATATTCCTTATAAAGGAATCTTTTGTGAGGTTCAAGGGTAAGAGAGTACCAAAGAGGAGAAAAAGGAGGAGGAGATGGAAGCAGAGGATGATTGTTTCCTCTTTTTCTTGGCAGGACTGGGAGGATCAGTCCTGTGGATATGAGTGGCAGTGAAGAGAATGGTGGAAAGGGTATTTCTCTCAAAGGCATCCGGCAAGTTTGTGTCAAAGACACCAAGTAGAGGAGGATTTTCTGGAATAAAAGTAACAGAGGAAGGAGGTAGGAGGATAGAAAAATGTTTTTGGATTGAAGGATGAAGTGGGTTGAATTGGAGTGGTTTGAGTTTGAGGTGATGAGGGTGAGAAGGATGATGGGGCTGAGGTGTGAGAAGGAGTAGGAGAGAAGGTAGGTTGAGATGAAATGATAGAGGATGATGGTTGGGTGCGAGGTACTGGGTGTTTTATAGTTGGTGGAGCAGGAGGGGCTGTGAGAGGAGAGGTAGGTGAGGACAAAATTGGAGTTGCAAGATTTGAAGTGTCAGGGGCCGAAGTAGCTGACATGGGCTCTTTCCCTTTGGCTTCTCTGACAACTGAAGAGGGTCCTGATGACCCTGAAGCTTGCCCTGATGGCCCTGGTGGCCCTGATGCTTGAACTGGTAGCCCTGTTGGCCGAGAGACTTCTGCTGGAGGCCCTGGTGGCCTAGGAACTTCAGCTGGACTGCTCTGAGTGGGTGCAGGAGGGACACCACTAGACCTTGAAAGATTAGCCAGCAAATTCTTCATATCAGACATCTCTTTATTGAACCACCTCATTGCATTTCGAATTGAGGATAGATCAGAGGAGGTTGAAGCTTGATTAGAGATAATGCCCTGAACACTTGTCTGAACGGATGACAAGACTTCTCCTTGAGCTTTCAACAATGCCATAATAGGCTTCAGATTGACTTTTCTGTGACTCTTTCTTGGCCTTTTGTGAGCCACTCTCTTTTGCTTCCCTTGCTGAATGACAGGCTCCTCAAGATTGATATTGCTTGCACCTGGGCCTTCACTAACAGGAACACTGGCAGGAGGTGGAATTTCCTCAATGCCTACTTGCTCCCCCTGACTAGGAGCGGGGAGTTCAACACTTTCTTGCTCCCCCTTAGCAGGAGCTTCTTCCAACACAACTTTCTCCAAGTGGCCTTCTGCCACGGATTCAGGCACTTCAGGTTCAAAGAGACTTTGCTCCCTTGGCTAGGAGCTTCGTCCATGACCACATCTTGTTGAGTACCTGCTTGTACCTCAACATTAGCAATTGTTTCAGACAGAATTTCTGTATGGCCTGGTGCCATAGCTTCTTCTTCAACACATCCACCTTCTTTAGAAGTAGCTGAGGTGGAGGAATGGAATCCAATACTTCTCTTAAGATTGAGGCGACTAAGGTGGTGGGCAAAGAGTCTGCCACACCAGCTGCACCTTCTTCCAACTGAACTTCTGGAGAATGAGAGATAATCTCCACAACAGGTGAGACTGAACCTTCTGCCTGGCTGGACACAACTGGTACTGCTGCTTCTTGAACAACTGCTGCTGCTTGCTCTGCTGCTGCTGCTTCTTCTTCGCTGCTTCTGCTTGCTGCTGTTGCTGCTTCTTCTTCTGCTACTGCTGCTTGCTCTCTGTGCTGCTTCTCTTCTGCTACTGCTGCTACTCTTCTTCTTCTGCTGCTGCTTCTTCTTGAACTTCTGGAATATCCCCAATAATTGCTTCTCCTTCAGCCACAGAGGATTTTGACCAATTCCATCTTGCACTGAAAAACCACTCTTCTTCAGGTTTCTGGACCTTATAGACTGGCCCATTTCTCTACTACTGCTCCAGACACATCTACTCCGAAATGCTTGAAAATCCTGGTGAGTAGATGAGCATAAGGCAAGGAAACATTTAGCTTGCTCTTTGTTTCCCAGATTTGAGTACTGGCAAATTTCATTCTCTCAATCATAACTGCGGCCAGATTTATCTCCTTGTTCTGGATTACCCAGAACATCAAGTCTGAGTCTGCCCTAGTGCATGAAGAAAGGTAGCACTCCGAGGAACTATGATTTGGCAGACAATAAAGTGGAGCAAACGATTGAAAGCTGACATCTGATTTATATCCAATTTTCCATCCTTCAGCTTAAACCCTGGACCAATAATGCCAAGTCCCTTAGCTTCATCATTTACTGAGTCCACACCACTAAGCCTGATGTCTTCACTCCAAACAACTCATGCAACAGATCATAATCTATCTTGATCTGGGTGCCCTTTACTGTGGAGACAAGGGACCCATCTGCCTCTGATTTCAAACAAATGAAAAGGCTTTCACAAGGTCCGGGTAGCATACCTCGGTGAGAGTAACAACATCCATCCACTGCATTCTTCTCAAGGCTTCGACTAAACTGGACATGCCACTCTTCTCAAGATTCTGAACATCCACTGCCTTATTTCCGCAAATCTTCGTCTTCACAAACGTAAACCTCTCTTGCTCCTTTGGGACAAATACTCAGCACTGTAGCCCCCTACGCTTCCGGAGATCATCGGAGCGGCCATGGGTTAGAGGAGAAGGAGATTCTGGTGAAGGGAAATGACGGAAGAGGTGGAAGCTCTCGAAGGGATTCTTCGCGGGAAGAGGAAAAGCTTCGAAAGTTGCAGAGAGTCGATCCCAAATCGTTAGGGCATCGGCTTTGGTGAACGGATAGAGGATAAAAGGGTAAAGGTAGAAGACAAGTCGTTCTCAGAACGATTTGAATAAATTATTTATTTTATCGAAAAGTGAAGCGCCAAGGCGTAAAGCCAGAAAACGACAAAATCGTTTGACGGGTCAAACAGCTTTTAATACGATAGCGGTCAAAATGTAGACAAACTGAATTTTGCTCATTGTTAAAGAGGGAAAATTTCATTTCTATCTGAAAATTTTTATGCCAATAAAATTACAGAGATCTTTTCACACATTGCACATCCCTAATTCCCTTCTAAGAGATGTAAATCTCTCTTCAGGTAGGGCTTTTGTGAAGATGTCTGCTAATTGACCATTTGTATCTATAAAAGAAATTTCTAAATTACCACTAGCTACGTGGTCTCGAATAAAATGATATCTTACCTCAATGTGCTTAGTCCTTGAGTGCTGAACTGGATTTTTGGTGAGGTTGATGGCACTTGTATTATCACACAATAGTGGAATTGATTTGATGTGAATTCCGAAATCCTCAAGTTGTTGCTTTATCCAAAGAAGTTGTGTACAGCAACTTCCAGCAGCAACATATTCTGCCTCAGCTGTTGATAAAGCTACTGAATTTTGTTTCTTGGATGACCATGATATTAAACATCCTGCAAGAAACTGACAACAACCACTGGTGCTTTTTCTATCTACTTTGCATCCAGCATAATCAGCATCTGAATATCCTACTAATTCTATTTCACAAGATCTAGGATACCAGAGACCTAAATCATGAGTTCTAGCCAGATATCTAAATATTCTTTTTACTGAAATTAAATGAGACTCTCTAGGGTCTGCCTGATATCTAGCACACATGCACACACTAAACAAATATCTGGTCTACTTGCAGTTAAGTAAAGCAATGATCCTATCATACCTCGATAATTCTTTTGATCTACCTTTTTACCTTTTGATCACTGTCCATTCTGATTGATGTGCTCATTGGGGTTGATAAAGGCTTTGCATCTTCAAATCCAAATTTCTTTAACAGCTCTTTGGTGTACTTGGCTTGACAGATATGAGTGCCATCCTTCCCTTGCTTAATTTGCAATCCAAGGAAGTAGCTTAGCTCCCCCATCAAGCTCATTTCGAATTCTCCCTGCATAAGCTTTTCAAAGTACTTGCAAAGAGATTCATCAGTAGATCCAAAAATAATATCATCTACATATATTTGCACAAGAAGTATATGTTTATCCTTAGACTTTATAAATAATGTACTATCTACTTTACCTCTAGTGAAACCATGATCTAATAAGAAAGTACTGAGCCTTTCATACCAGGCTCTAGGTGCTTGCTTCAAACCATATAAAGCCTTATGTAGTTTAAATACATGATTTGGAAATTCGAGATCATCAAAACCTGGAGGTTGTTCAACATAAACTTCCTCCTTGATAAAACCATTTAAAAAGGCTGATTTGACATCCATTTGAAATAGTTTTAAATCAAATGCAGATGCATAAGCAAGTAAAATCCTAATAGCCTCAAGTCTAGCTACAGGTGCATAGGTTTCATCGAAATCTATGCCTTCCTCTTGGGAGTAGCCTTGAGCTACCAGTCTGGCCTTGTTCCTTAAGATTATTCCAGACTCATCCAGTTTATTTCTGAACACCCACTTGGTGCCAATAACTGAATGATTGGATGGTCTAGGAACAAGTGACCATACTTGGTTTCTCTTGAACTGATTTAGTTCATCTTGCATGGCTAATATCCAAGATTCATCAGATAAAGCTTCATTGACTGTCTTAGGCTCTATTTGAGAAACAAAGGCTAAATAATCACAAGGAATTACATTACCTCTTGTTCTTACCCCTACAGATGGATCACCAATAATGTTTTCAGGAGGGTGATCTTTCTGATGTCTCCATTCTTTTGGAAGATTTTCATGTTGAATTTCAGTTTGCTGCAGTTCTTCCAGAGGAGGATCATCCTTGTCCTTAATTGAGGTATTCCTTAATTTTCAGACAAGTCATCTGCATCATCAATGTCACTAATTTCTTCCTTTTTCAAGGAAGGGTTAGATTCATCAAAAATAACATGTACATTGTTCAATTAATAAGGAACGTTTATTGAAAACTCTATAACCTTTGGGTTTAGAAGAGTACCCATAAAGATGCCTTCATCTGATTTGGCATCCAACTTACCAATGTCCCTTTTTCCATTGTTGTGGATGAAGCAAGGACATCCGAATATTCTGAAGTGGCTGATCTTTGGCTTCTTTCCTTTGTAGAGTTCATAAGCAGTCTTCTTCAGAATCGGCCTGATCATCACTCTATTAATGATATAACATGCAGTGTTGATAGCTTCGGCCCAGAAGTATCTTGGCAAATCATATTCTGATAACATGGTTCTTGCCATATCCAAAAGAGTTCTGTTTTTCCTCTCAGCAATTCCATTCTGTTGAGGTGTCCTTGGGGCTGAGAAGTTGTGCTCGATTCCTTGATCATCACAGAACTTTGCAAACTTTTCATTCTGAAACTCACCACCATGATCTGATCGGATAGAGACAATTGTGAACTTCTGATCTTTCTGAACTTTCTTACTGAAGCTGACAAAATTTTCAAATGTGTCATCTTTGTGCTCTAGAAAGGATACCCAAGTGAATCTTGAATAATCATCAACTATTACAAATCCAAAATTCTTTCCTCCTAGACTGGTAGTCCTCATTGGCCCGAATAAATCCATATGAAGTAGTTCTAATGGCTTTGAGGTGGTTACTACAGTCTTTGACTTGAAAGAGCTCTTGGTGTGCTTTCCTCTTGCACAAGGTTTGCAAATGCTGTCCAAGCTAGAATTGACCTTTGGCAATCCTTCAACTAGCTTTCTTTTTTGAGCTTATTCAAACCGTCCAAGCTGCAGTGGCCCAATCTTCTGTGCCACAACTCTGTTGATTGATCTTTGTTAGCTGCCAAACACACGTCTTGATCCTTGAGTTCTTCTAGATAGAGTACATACAGATTTCTTTCTCTATAAGCTTCAAAATGACTGCTCCATCCTTTAATATACTGCACTTTGATTCTTGGAACTGAATCTGATGGCCTTTGTCACACAACTGGCTGATGCTGATGAGATTATGCTTTAACCCTTTGACCAGCATCACATCTTCAATTACTGATCTTCCTTTGATGTTTACGGATCCACTTCCTATTACTGTGCCTTTTCCATTATCTCTATGTGACTGTTCCTTCTTCATCTTGGAGATTAACAAAAGCTTCTGGTTCCCTGACATGTGCCTTGAGCATCCACTATCCAAATACCATTTGGATGCTTTTGATTTTCCCTGAAAATTAAACACTAAGTTTTAGGTACCCAAGTTCTTTTGGGTCCTGAGAGGTTAGTACCATTTATTTTTCCTTTTATTATCCATTTTTTGTTCTTAGTGGGACATGTTGCTTTGTTATGTCCTAGTTTGTTACAATGGGTACAGCAGGTTATTCTAGTTATTCTTTCAACTGGAGTATATTTAAATTTTTTATGTTCTTTATCCTTTTCGGATATAAATTCAGGAGTTGGATAAATGTTGGGAAAGACTTTTGTTTCTTCATTTTCCGAGGGAGTATAACCAAAACCATGTTTCTTCTTGGTTGATCTTTTAGCTCCACTCATCATTAGAAGAGGTTTGTTATTTGTGAACTTGTTTATGGTGCTTGTTAAATGTTCATTTTCTTTATTTAATTTTCTATTTCTGTTTTAAGTTCACTCAAGTCTTCTTGTTTTTCTAGATGATTTATTTTCTTATTCTTCTCTTTTAAATCTTCACATAGTAATTCACTCCTTCTTTTATGTTCAGTTATTTGTTTTTCAAGTTCTTCATTTTCTGTTTTTAGGTCTGAGTTTGTATTTTCTAAACAGGTTATATTTTTCTTACTATTTTAAGTAATTTACATACTTCTTTATATTTTTCATAAAGTTCATTAAAAGCACTTTCTAATTATCAGAATCTGAATCATTGCATGAATCAAAGGAAGAGTCAGAAGTTACCTTGTCTTCGGTGTTGGCCATGAAAGCCAAGTTGACTTCTTCACCTTCACTGCTTGAGCTTGACTCACTGTCTGAGTCACTGCTGTTCTCCCAAGCAGCTGCCATTGCTTTCTTTTTATACTTCTTGAATCTTCTGAAGTTGTCCTTCTTCTTATGATCGTTCTTTTTGAGCATTGGACAATCTGCCTTGATGTGTCCAGGCTTCTTGCATTCATAGCATATTACTTCTCCTTTCTTTGATCCTTTACTTCTGGTTTTCTGAAGTCTTTGTTCTTCTTGAAAAATCTTCTTCCGGACTGATACTTCTTTTTCTTTGCTAATATTCTCTGAAGTCTTCGAGACAGCATGGCTTCTTCATCATCACTGTCTTTGCTACCTTCACTGTTATCCAAAGATTCTTCTGATATCTCATCATTCGCTTTGAGAGCATTAGATTGCTTCCTTCTGCTGGGGATTCTCCTAATCTCTCCATGTTTATCTCGTGAGCCATGAGAGATCCTATTAACTTTTCCAATGACATTAATTTTAAATCATTGGCTTCTTCAATGGCTGTTACTTTTGGAGTCCATGAAGATGGTAGAGATCTGAGGACTTTTCTAACCATGTCTGGTACATCATAACCTTTCCCAATCCAGCTAATCCATTTGTAATGTCTGTGAATCTGCTGAACATCTGAGTTATTGATTCACCTGACTGCATCTGGAATCTTTCATATTGAGCTACTAGAATATCTATTCTCGTTTCCTTTACCTTGTCTGTCCCTTCATAGGTAATTCTGAGCTTTTCCCACATCTCCATTGCGGATTTGCAGGCTGAGACTCTATTGAATTCTTTCTTGCTTAGGGCACAGCATAATATGCTCTTGGCTTTGCAGTTTAAGGATATTCTTTTCCTATATCATCTGTCCACTGAGCCTTAGCGTTTGTGACCAAAAGATCACCTTCTTCTACAATGGACCAGATTGTGTAATCATGACCTTGTAGAAAATATTCCATTCTAGTCTTCCAGTAGGTGTAGTCTTCTCCATCGAACAAGGGAGGCCTGTTGACTGACTGACCTTCGAAGTTGCTTTGGGCTGCCATAGATCTTTGCTCTTCAGATCGTTGGATCTTCTTCTTTGTCGAAGAGACGGGCTCTGATACCACTTGTTGCCCAGCTAGCTAGCCCAGAGGGGGGTGAATGGGTTATTAAAACTTCTATCTCTGATTAAACCTGTTTACTGAAAGGATTGCACAACTTAATAACAGGTTAGAGTTAGAGCAAATAAGACAACAACCACACAAACACATCCACAAGACACAAGGATTTTTATCCTGGTTCGGAACTCCTCTCCACAGGAGACCTACGTCCAGTCCCTGAGCAATACCTCAGGATTTCACTACCAAGGTACAATCCCCCTTATGGATCCTTACACCCAGCCTCAACTGGTCTTCCTTCAACTGAAGGGAAAAACGACCACCCTGGATACCACCAGGTCTTCCTTCGTCCAGAAGGGAACACAACTAAAGAAGAAAATGTGTGAACAGGCTTCAGACTCTAGCTTAACAGGCTACAAGCTGAAGCTACCAAGGCCCGAGAGAGAATAGATTTAGCAAGGTTTTCTCTCCAAGGACTACACAAGCTCTCACGAAAAAATCTCCTTTGATCACTGAGAGCTAAGAGCTAAGAACTAAGTTGGAGTGGAAGCTTCGCTCTTCTTTTCAATCTTCTGAAGACTCGAAGAGATGGTATTCTTTCCTTTTTGAAATGCAAGTCTTGTTCTCTCTATCTTGTATATTGTCTTCTCCGTCTTGAGTCTTTTATTTATACTTCTGATTCAAATTTGAACGTTGAGGTGTCCGTTGTCTCTTATCCTGGTGTACGTTAGACTGGTCACCAAGGAAGCTTCTGATCTTCAGTCTTTTATCCTTCAGTACACGCCAGAGAAATGTTTTAGAATCTTGTATCTTGTATCCAACGTTGTACAGATGAGTCTTGTCAGATATCTGCAAGCATATCAACAATAAATAGAAGACAGCTAGGACTGCCGTTGATTGTTAGTTGCAGATGGAACAAGTATTGCAATATATAGCAAGGCTCCGTTCTGTCTAGAAAGTACGTAGACAGAGTAGCATGGAAATAGAAGATATTGTCTGCATGCATGGGAGATACGATCAGAGAGCATTTAATGCGTAGCAGTCAACAGACAAGATATGACTTTGACTTTTCAACGCTATTAAAAAGCATTATACTGATACAGCAAGAAATTCGATATAAATAATCCTGATGCTTTCATGACTTATGAAATCGTTATGAGTTATAGCAAGTCGTTATGACACTATAAAGAACGTTATGAACTGTAAGAAATCGTTATGAATTCTAAAGAAATCGTTACAGCAATCAAGTCGTTATGATTTCAAGAAATCGTTACGAGGTCTAAAGAAATCGTTATGAACTCTAAAGAAATCGTTACAGCAATCAAGTCGTTATGAGTTTCAAAGAAATCGTTATGAACTCTAAGAAATCGTTATGAATTCTAAAGAAATCGTTACAGCAATCATCGTTATGAGTTTCAAAGAAATCGTTATGAACTCTAAAGAAATCGTTATGATTCTAAAGAAATCGTTACAGCTAGAGAGTCGTTGCGAGTTCTAAAGAAATCGTTACGAGGTCTAAAGAAATCGTTACGGCTAGAGAGTCGTTGCGAGTTCTAAAGAAATCGTTACGAGGTCTAAAGAAATCGTTACGGCTAGAGAGTCGTTGCGAGTTCTAAAGAAGTCGTTACGAGGTCTAAAGAATCGTTACGGCTAGAGAGTCGTTGCGAGTTCTAAAGAAATCGTTACGAGGTCTAAAGAAATCGTTACGGCTAGAGAGTCGTTGCGAGTTCTAAAGAATCGTTACGAGGTCTAAGAAATCGTTACGGCTAGAGAGTCGTTGCGAGTTCTAAAGAAATCGTTACGAGGTCTAAAGAATCGTTACGACAGTCAGTCGTTACGGTTCTAAGAAATCGTACGAGGTCTAAAGAAATCGTTACGACAGTCAAGTCGTTACGGGTTCTAAAGAAATCGTTGTGATGTCTTAAGGATCGTTGCGATATCGATTTGTTTTGAGTTTTCCGGTCAGAGGAAATCGTTCTGCTTATCAAGAAGTCGATACAAAGACTTGGACAGAATGAGAGATGAGACTTACCTGATTGTCTTGAACTTTCATTTCTTTTATTCCCTGTTCTCAAGACTCAGTAATCCATTAGTACTATTTTGTTATCATCAAAATTAATATAAATAAGATTATTTATTATGGGGACAGTTTGGTCATCAGGTTGTACCCTAATACCTATTCCCTTTAGGGATTATATTATCAACTCTATTAGAGATTCACTCTCGTCTAAATCACGCCGGACCTCTGACCTGTGCATACAAGGCCATGTAGGTTCGTGAGTTCCACCTGACTTCCAACCCAATTGCGCGTGTTGGCACTTTACTATCGCCTGATTACTCGACGTATACTGCAATGTCCCACAGCTCTCATCTATACTCTACCTTCGCTCACCTATTCACGTCACTCTACTAGCTCATCTATTCATCTTGTGCTCTATCTATTCTTGTACTCTATACTGGTCCATTGACTGATTGTCTAAGATACCCATATAACCAATGCCTGGTAATATAAAAGGGCCCGATCGGTCCTGGGATGTGCGCCCAAGTGCTAAGTCCCATGGGAGTTAAATGATCAGAGTTTTGGCATTACCCTCAAGTGCTATCTATCTCGACTATCTATATGACATCAAACACAAACGTGCTATACTCTCTCGATGTCTAGAATGACAAACAAGTGCTTATACTCGTCGTGCTATTACTATACTTGTGCTATTGTGCTATGGCCATCCTGCTATTCGTGCTATATTCGCTACTTGTGCTATTTTTAGAAACTATACTCGATCTCGTGCTATTGTGCTATCTTGTTACCTGTTGTGCTATATTTTGACTCTCTTATACCTGCTATCTTTAGACACTCTGCCATTAAATGCGTTCATTATTTAAAGCCTGCTTGAGCCTGAGATTTAAGACCTACTGAGCGTTATCGCTCACCCTACGTTATTTGCTGTTGTGTTCTCAGGTGAGACCGAGGGTGACACATACACTCACGAGGAAGGGAATGACCAAGAGTGAAGCCAGGAGTACCCTTGAGTCATTATGTTATCTTAGAGTTGTAGTTAGTTATTTCCTTTTGTTGCAATGTAATTGGGCCCTTTAGAATGGCTCTGATATTAGTGGTTGTAACTAGACATTTGAAAAATTATTAATGAGAAAGATTTGCTTTAGTATTATTCATTGTGCAATGGTTTGATGTCTAGTATACGCTCTATACCTTTTCTTGCAACTGCCTTCGCGCTCCGATATTCCGCGTTGGGGCGTGACAATAAATCATCATGATTATCATCAATAATTATCCATTTATCAGTCGCCTTCAGATCACGGCACCCCAATATGTTGCGTTTAAAGCATGAATGCGACGGGTCGTCCTGTCGCAACCTGAACGTGATAGGGGGTTTTGTCGCCTTCACAGGCGAAAACCCTAATCCAGGGAACCCTCTCCGGATCACCACCCCAAACCATGTAAATCCTATTAAATTCTCATTTTTCATGCGTTAATGGTTTCCTAACATCAAAAACCATCCACACATGCATCTCATGCAATTAAATGGTGTAAAACGGGCAGAATTCCCCTACCTTCGTGAAGAACGTGAAGAACGACAAACCCTCGATGTTTCCCCCACTCCATGCAAGGTCCTCGCGGCGAGAACACTCCAAAAACCACGCTCCCATGCCGAATCGCCCCAGAAAACCCGCAACAGCATCTCCCCCTGGCCAAATAGAGCGTGCTCAGCTCTGTCTGGCCAGCCAGGGTTTAAGAGCTGCCTGCGGTTAAGAACGCGGCGGATCCCTCCGTCGCAACCAGGTCGCGACGGATCTGGGCATCGCGTTCTTAAGGCTGACGTCTGTAGGTCGCCCAGCGTGCGACATGTGGCGCACATGCAAATGACAACCGCCTCTGAGCGGCAACAAGAACGCGACATGTAGGACCGTCGCATTCAGAACACGACGTCCCTCCTTGTCGCGTTCACAAACTGTGAACGGGCTGGTGTCTTGGGCCCAGCCTGCCAGCCCACAAACACCCCAAACCTGTCCACACACCTGGAACACGCCACATTGGCCACCACAACTACCAAACAAAGGATCCGTAAGGATCCAAAAGATGATCCGCAAGGATCCGAAAAATGTGAGACGTTACATTACTATCATCTAAAAAGAAATTTTGACCTTGAAATTCAAAACATAATTCAGGTAATTAAAACTTTAAACATAACAACAAGTACTATCATCTAAAAAGATTTAAAAACATACTTAAACAGATAAGGATATGCCTTAATCATTTCCTTTGCTAATTCCCGGGAATCCTCTCCTCCCTGCCTATTTTCCCATCTGACCTTTACCAGTTCAATTTCTTTATTCCTGAGCTTCTATGTTCTGCGACCTGATTTGTACTGGGTATTCTGGCATAGACATATCCGGTTTCAAATCATCCCGCTGATAACTGACTATTTGTGCTGGGCCTTCAATACACTTTCTCAACATAGACACATGGAACACATCATGGGCATCAGTGAAATCAGCTGGCAAATCAATTCTGTAGGCTGTCTCCCTAATTCTTTCTAATACCTTGAAGGGCCCTACATACCTTGGGCTCAACTTCCCCTTCTTACCAAACCTCAGAACACCTTTAGTTGGAGAAACCCTCATAAAAACAAAGTCTCCAACTTCAAACTAAAGTGGTCTGCGACGATTATCTGCATAGCTTTTCTGTCGGCTTTGGGTTGTCTGTAATTTTTCTTTGATAAATCTGACCATTTCTGTTGTTTGCTGAATTAATTCAGGACCCATTACCTGTCTCTCTCCCACTTCATGCCAATTTAATGGAGTTCTGCACGGCCTGCCATATAATGCTTCATACGGTGCCATTCCAATACTGGTATGATAGCTATTGTTATAAGCAAACTCAACCATACCCAAATGGTACTCCCAACTGCCTCCCCACACTAAGCAACAAGCTCGTAACATATCTTCAATTGTCCGTATTGTTCTTTCTGTCTGACCATCTATTTGTGGGTGATAGGTTGAACTGTATCTCAATTTAGTACCAATTACTCTTTGTAAACTTCTCCAGAAACCAGAAGTAAACCTTGGATCCCTATCAGAAATAATTGTCTTCGAGATGCCATGCAACAGAATAATTTTGTCAACATAAATTCTTGCTAATCTGTCTACTGTCCAGGACATACTTACTACTACTAATCTGCATACTTTAGTTAATCTGTCAATAAATACCCAGATTCCATTATGTCATGTAGTTGTTCTTGGTAACCCTGCCACAAAATCCATAGCAATGTCGTCCCATTTCCACTGTGGAATGGGTAACGACTGTAGTAAACCTCCAGGTTTTTGATGCTCTGCCTTTATTTGTTGACAAACTGTGCATCTTGTAATAAACTCCATTATTTCTCTTCTTATGTGTGGCCACCAAAAGTGCTTTTTCAGATCTTGATACATTTTTGTGCTACCTGGATGAATAGTATACCTAGATTTATGTGCCTCTTCAAGAACTCTTTGTTTGACTTCTCTTTCTGCGGGTACATATAACCTACCTCTGAGCCTGACTACACAATTATCAGCAATGGTAACATCTTCCATTTTCACAATTTCTGCTAAGCTTCCATCGTTTCTCTGGGCTTCAATAATCTGCCAATACAAAGATGGCTCTACAACACTACTTGCTAGTACTGCTCGGAACATACAATGAATTCTTTGCTATTTCTTCATATAATTTCCATTCATTTATCATCATATGACTCATATATGCTTTTTTGCTCAAAGCATCAGCTACTACATTGGTCTTACCCGGTGGTAAGCCAAACTGAAATCATAATCTTTTAAATATTCTACCCATCTACGCTGACGGAGATTCAAATCTTTTTGAGAAAAGATATACTTCAAACTTTTATGATATGTAAATATTTCAAATATTTCACCATAAAGATAATGCCTCCACATTTTTAAAGCAAAAACAACTACCGCTAACTCCAAATCATGCGTTGGGTAGTTCTTCTCTGCTGGCTTCAATTGCTTGGATGCATAAGCTATCACTTTACCATGTTGCATTAATACTGCTCCAAGCCCTCTTCTTGATGCATCAGTGTAAACCACAAAACCACCACTACCTACTGGTAATGTCAATATTGGAGCTGCTGTAAGCCTCTTTTTCAATTCCATAAAACTTTTCTGGCATTCACTTGACCACGCAAATGACACATCTTTTCTGGTTAATTTAGTCATGGGTGCTGCAATTCTGGAGAAGTACTGAATGAAACGCCTATAATAACCTGCCAAGCCTAGGAAACTCCTAATTTATGTGATTGTCTTCGGCGCTTCCCACTTCATAACTGCTTCTACCTTAGCTGGATCGACTGCAACTCCTTCTGCTGAAATAACATGACCCAAAAACTGAATTTCTTTCAACCAAAACTCACATTTACTGAATTTAGCATACAATTGATTATCTCGCAAAAACTGCAATGTCAGCCTCAAATGTGCTGCATGCTCTTCTTCAGATACTGAGTAAACCAATATATCATCTATGAAAACCACTATAAACTGATCAAGATAGGGGTGAAAAAATTTGTTCATCAAATTCATAAATGCTGCTGGTGCATTGGTTAGCCCAAATGGCATAACCACAAACTCATAATGCCCATACCTGGTTCTGAATGCTGTTTTATCAATATCTTCCTCCCTTATTCTTAACTGATGGTACCCTGACCTCAAGTCAATTTTGGAAAACACCGTAGCTGATTGGAGCTGATCAAATAGATCATCAATTCTCGGCAGTGGATACTTATTCTTTATTGTAACATCATTCAATTTTCTGTAGTCAATACACATTCTAAAGCTGCCATCCTTCTTTCTTACAAATAACACTAGAGCTCCCCATGGAGAATGACTTGGCCTGATGAATCCTTTTTCCAACAATTCCTGCAACTGTTTGTTTAATTCTTTCAATTCTATTGGGGCCATTCTATATGGGGCTTTAGAAATTGGCATAGTTCCTTATTGCAATTCAATCGTAAAGTCTACCTCTCTTTGTGGAGCTAAACCTGGCAAGTCATCTGGAAACACATCTTCAAATTCCCTGACTACTGGAACTGCCTCTACTGACTTACCAGTCTCAACCAAACTTACAGAAGCTAAATAAGCTACACATCCCGCATTTAACAATTTTCTAGCTCTATTTGTTGAAATTATAATCTTGGAGGTATAAAAAGGCATACTTTGAAATTCAAACACTACTCCACTGGGATGACAAAACCTGATTCTCTTCTTTCTGCAATCTATCATAGCTCCATAGGCTTCAAGCCAATCCATACCCAGGATAATATCATAATCCCTCAATTGCAAAGCATATAATCTACCAGGCATTTGATTCCCTTGAATCACAAAAGGAGCTTTATCTACATAACAGGAGGTGAGCATAAACTCACCCGAGGGAACCTCTACTACCAACTCACACAATTTCTCCTCCAATGGATGCACCATACAATCCAGAAACTCTTCGGAAATAAAAGAATGAGAAGCACCAGGATCAAATAAAACTCTTGCTGAAAATTCATAGATAGTTAATATACCTTCTATTAGATTTGACACCTCTGCCTGGGCTCGGGTGATAGCCATAACCCGGCCTCTACCTCGCTGCTACGGTGCTCCTCTACCACGACCTGCTGGTAACTGCTGGGGCTGCTGCTACTGCTGCTGCTGCTGTACTCCCCTGCCATACCCATACTCTCGGGGATAAGGGTAATTGTAGATTAAATGCCCCGGCTGATTACAATTATAACATCTGTACCCTGGTGGAAGGGTAGGCTGCCTGGCGGTACTCTGCTATGACTCTTTCACTTCTGGCCTGTAGCCACACCCCTGCTGAAACATTTTTTGGTGACCTCCTCTTCCTCCTCGACCTTGAAATACCTTCTTCAATTTTTGTCCCCATTTGTTGAAACCTGGGGAAGATGCTCCCGCTGGCGCCTTTCCTTTGCTAATACCCGTGGATTGCTGTGGTAGCCGAAAACTACTTGAACCTGACTCTCCTGCCTGCCGAGTCCGAATGGACCTTTCTAGTGTAGCTGCTCTCTAGGCTGCTTCCTCTATAGTCCTTCACAACAGCGGTATCACTGCATTCTGTAATTCTACTTTCAAGTCTCAGATAAAATACTCAACCATCATAGCATTATCTGATACAACATAAGGTGCATATCAACTAAGTGCCATAAATCTCATTTGGTATTCCAAAACAGAAGAATTCCCTTGTTGAAGTGTCCGAAATTGCTCCCTTTTTGTCTGATGCACTTGCACTGAGAAGAAGGTGTCATTAAATACCTCAAGAAATTCTGACCAGTAATGGTCTTCTCTGTCCTGCCCGCAAAAGTAGTCTGCATCTTTAACCTCCACCACTCTTAAGCAAAACCCCTCAACTCATATGCAGCTAACACAACTCTATTTGCTGGTGGACATCTCATTGTCATAAATACTCTTTCAACTTCATGAATCCAATGCTCCGCGGTGTCTGGATTCAGTCCTCCTGTATATGTTGGTGGTTGCAATCTCAAAAAGTTTTCAACCTGCATCATTGGTTCCTCTGCTGCCCTAACAGGCGGTGGCGGTGGTACAGGTATTGCAAAAGGTACCTCTACACCGGGTGGCGGTGGATCTGGCGCCATTGGTACGGCCTCTCCTGCAACTGATGGTACTGCTACTGGTGGTACCAGTGCCTGCTGGTCCATTCTCATCTGAATCTCCGTGAGACTCTCCCATATCCTTTCTATCATACGCTGAGTAGACTCCTCAGGGTCATCTCCTCCACCACCCCAATCCCTCCTATCAGCCATTTCAAATTCCTGCACAAACACATTCCAACCCACATACACGAAAACAAATCATTACAAAACCAAGGCCAGCTACCAGCAGTGGATTAGTGTAGAAATAAGGCTATGTAATTTCCCAGTTCCTTTATTTTTACATGGACCTTGCTCTGATACCAACTGTAATGGACCACGTCATTCAAACCCGTTAACCCACTCACGAGCTTGACCCGACTCCATCTCCCGCGAACAAGCCGTAGCCTCGCAAGGGATATCTTGCACATGTCCGTAGAAATACAAACGAACACACTGATATATAAAAGATTCACAATCTCATACATATTCACATTAGATTTACATAGCCAAATTTCAATAAAAGTTAAAGGAAAATACACAAGCCTGGGGCATACCCCGAGGTACAACAGAAGAAAATCTACAATGCTGGAGGCGTCGGCCCAACACCGCTGTGATGTGGCTCTGAACTGGAAGACGGAAGAGAAACCTCTTGCTCTCCTTCACCTGTAGGGAGTAGGGGTGAGCCTCGCAAGTCACTGGCTCAGTAGGGTAACTCCTCCAAAACCGAGTAAATTAACTCCAGTACGTAAACAGGAAGCTACGCCAACGATTTATAGAGTAACTAAGCAGGATATCAAAGCTGTAAATACCACTTACCACTTGCCGTTATCACAAGCAAATAAAATAATATAGTAGCACCCCGAAAATTTAATTATAAAAAATTCAAATAAATGGAAATAAATAATTTCCATAATATCAAAGTATTTAAAGCATACGTATCATTATCGTATGTGCTAAAACACATCAGAAATTCCGTAAAAATTATAAATCAACCCTAAATATTATTACTAAATGTTTCACAAAGAAATTTGTGCCAAGAAAAATCAGATCATCCAAGTCTAAAGTGTTTCGCGACTTATTATCGTAATTCATGAATAAGTCGTAAAATCATTATCACACGTACATGGATGAATCAGAAAATTAAATAAAAATCATATATGGACTTCAAATAATATCCTCTAATGACCCATCAAGGAATTTGGTTCAATAAAAATCATTTGGACTAGGTTTAAGAGTTATTGAGACCGATTATCTAAATAAGGAAACAAGTCGGAAAACTGTTAACACGGAAATACGACGCAATCAAAAATTAAATAAAAGTGTTGGGGAGACTTACAACATTATATATTGATGACCCATTATCATAATTGGGCCAATGAGCAACATTTGGCCCAAAATCAAATAAAGCTAGAAAATACATAGAAATTCGTAACCATAAATAAGCTGAAATTAAAAAGAAGCAATTAGAGTTGAATTAGGATGCAATCATGCATTCATGGCAACCCAAATTCGTGCCTAACTATGAGGGGAGGTTTCCTAATGCCTCACACACTCAAAGGGAGGAAGAAATCTTCAAAAATAGGAAACCAACATGCCAATCCCGAAACCCTCCTTTCCTAGTTATAATAGGACTCCTAAACACCATGGTTACTTAAATACTCTTCACCCAAACCCTAGGGACGAGTTTAGAACATGCTGGGGTCGTGTGGAGGAGTTCTTGGTGGATGGGGAGCAGGAGATCGTCCACACCAAGCCGTTCTTTTTCCCCTTCTCGTCTGCTGCGACCTTCACAAACCACCCTCTTGAAGTCGACCAAAGGTGAGTCAAACCTAAACCAAACCTTGCAAGGCCTATACCCTTGGAAAGAGGGTCAAGTCTGCGTTCTAACCCAAGTGGAATGCCCAAATTCCATGCAATATACAGGAGTAGTAAGCGTTTTCCTCCAAGTGGTTTGAACACGGGTTTTCTGGAAAAACGGGACTTCTTCAACCCATAAGGTAGGTTTTCTCGGGCCAAACCTTAACATATCCTATGCCAATGTGTAGAGCATCAAGTTAACTTTCATTTCCCACTGATTTGATCATTTTCCATTTAGTACATCATGAGTTATAGGCGTTTTTCCAAAGTCGCGCCTGTCAGGGTCCTTTCCTGTTCAAGTCAATTTATCATACATCTTGAGGTTGTTTAAAATTATTTAAAAATCATAGTTCGCACCTATTTCATGTTCCCTACAACTTTTATGTTGAGACTTTTGTCTAAATATCATTAGTTAGAGAGTTATAAGTGTTGTAAGAAAGCCGTTACAGGAAATTACGTTTTCGGGTTGCACTTCCTTTTTCGTTCTTCATATTTTTCCATGAGATTCGAGATCGAATTAGATCAAACCACCAACATCAAAGTTCTTCTACTAGATGTTCTTGACAATTTTTATGTTGAAAGTTTTATCCTAAAAGCACTAGATTAGGAGTTATAAGCCGTATAATTTCCCTATATCAACCCAGTCCAAGTATGAGTCGAACTGGGTGTATTTGGCAATCCAAATCCTTTCTCTAGAAGGCGACGTATCGTCCTGTCGCATTCAAAACGCGACTGGTTTAGTGTCGCGACCTGGCCTCTGCGCAGTGTTCGCTTAAATGGCTGTAACTTTTTCTATAGACCTCGGATTGATGCGCCGTGTTTTTTGTTGGATTCCTTATTCAAAGGGCTTCAATGTGGTATATTCATGTGTCAGATTTTCATTTGAAATTAGTGAGTTATGACTCTAGAAGTGGAAGGGTTGGGACTACATCTACTTCCTAAAAGGCATATGTTCCAATTTCTGTCGTTTTATGCCACTCTTCATATGTGTGAGTTTTGAACTATTATAGAAAGGTTCTACAAGGTATTATCATGCTAACCCGAGGTCAGTTTAACATGGTGTCCAGTGTGTAAATTACATATCTTGTGTCTGAGCATTACATGATGTCTTTTAATGGCTTAAAAGTGATTAACACATTTAAAATCTATAATTACATGAACGATATTCTAATTGCTCTCCTAATGACGTGATCATTAGGCAACTTATGATTTACTCTTCTTACTATTCTAGCTTGACTAAAATGATAATTTTGTTGCCATAAAAATCTTGCAAACCATGATTTGTTAAAGTGCATAGTTTCATGTCATGCCATCATTTTAAGTACTTTCCGTGAGTTAAGACCGATGCTTTGTGAATTGAGACACTCGTACATCACTACACACTTGAACATCTAGGCACCCCTTTTCTTGGGAAATTGGAAACTCTCTACCGGTCATTCTGAATCGGTAGACTAGCGACCTTTTCACCAAGGCCTCCGTAAATCTCCTCTGACCATGGATTCCCACATGGCCGACGAGTTGGCTGTACCATTGAAGTTCCCTGGAGATAGCGTGCACTTCCTTTCTCTTCTTGATCTCGTGAGTGTGACTTACAAACTAGACTAAAGTCATTAATGTAAAGATTGAACAAAAGTATAAATTGTACCGTTATGCTGCCAAATTTATCTCTTGACCATTGTTCTCATGAAATCATGTTCAATTTAATTATTACTTCTCTCATCATCATCATGAACATGACATTACACATGCTACGTTTTGAAACTCTCATTGGCCATTATAAATGACTGTGGGTATCTACATTTAAAATTTACATGAGATGGACAGGGCACGGCGTGTGTCCAAGGGCTCCAATCTAGCCCCAATGACGGCGAGTCATAGATATACTGTTAACCATGGGGTATAATGATTACTGGCATTGCATCTGCGCTGGGAGTACTTTCTTGCTTGTTGAATGATAGATACAATACCACATACACGTGTCCTGGTGTACATTCTTGATGGATCTTTTCTCGGTGTACATTAGTGTCTACGTGCCGGATTAGTGTTACTTGATCATGCTCGTACATTCTTGCTTGCTTGCTTGCGTGATATGGCCATCCTGCATTTAATGCAATTAATGATATCTTGCGTTTCATGACATCAATTGAAATCTTGCGTGCTTGTGCAAAGTGATCTATTGCTAGTTCTATCTCGTTCACCAATCTTGTTCTATCGTAATCACTCTCTCTAGCTTGTTTTATATATCATGTTTTAACGAGTTTATTCGTACTTGCATATCATTCATCGTACTTGCCTAGTTCTAAAATGTTAATCACTTATATCATTCCCGCACATTGAGATATAAATCCTACTGGGCTAGTTTGCTCATTCCTACTTTTACCCAATCTAGGTGACTATGAAGTTCAAGAGGAAGAGCAAGTCGAGGATGGGAATGCGTCCGAGTGAAGAGCGTTCCAAACATGAGTCTATCTATTAGTTTATTTTGAGTGTTAGAACAATGTAGTAGGAAGTGAGGTAGTATGTACTTTTGCTTTTATTGAGTCTTAGTCCTGTATTAGTTTATTGAGACAAATATGAGATTGAATACAATTTATATTGAGTTCACATTTGGGCCCTATTATGATGTTGTGTTGATACACATTTAGTGCGTGCTAGCTAGAGGCTTATTTGCTGACTGTCCACGTCTCGAATATCGACTCGAATTCTTCGAATTAATATCCGCTGTGTAATTCTCGGGACGTGACAGTTTAGTGGTATCAGAGCCTAGGAATACCAAATAGGATATGTCTCAGGAAATGAGATACCTATGGAACCTAGGTCATGAAAATTAAATATAGTTCCTGGTGAGAATGGGTAGAGACTGGGAATATGTTAGAAAGAATTAAAACCTCCTACCCATTGACTCTTATAATGTATCTAGAGACATTAATTGGTTTCCATCCTTTTCTCAAGAACCCTCATAACACTCTCACTCAACTGCAATGGCTCGCAACCAGTGGCAAGCTATGCAAGAAACTGTGGCTAGACTTACTCAGGCCCTGCAAAATGTAGTTCAGGATGGAAATCAGGCTGCAGCTGCAAGGAACAGGCAGCGATCTGCATCAGAATTTTAGGAGTTTGAACCCTCCTCGTTTCTCTGGATCCCCTGATCCGGACGAGGCAGAGAATTGGCAAGAGGAGATAGAAAGGATTTTCCAGGTGATGCAATGCACTAATAGAGAGAGAGTGGTACTGGCCACTTTCCAATTTACTAAAGATGCTCGAGCATGGTGGAAGGCCACCTCGGCCCACCTGCCAAATGTAGCTGAACTGGAGTGGGCCGGATTCCTGGAGATATTCCGAGGAAAGTATTTCTCTGAGAGAGTCAAGGAGAAGAAGGCAGCAGAGTTTGCCACACTAAAACAGAAAGGGATGTCCGTGGCTGAGTATGAGGCTCAGTTCGCGCGTCTTGCCGTGTATGCCCCACACCTGGTGGGAACTGAAAGGCTGAAGGCTAACCGTTTCATGGATGGGCTCAGGCCCATGTTCATTGAAAGGCTCGGACCACACAACATTCAAACTTACACTGAGATGGTCCAAAGAGCTCAACTGGTAGAAGACACTATGGCTAAGGTGGAAGGCATGAGGGGAAGGACATCTCAAAGCCGACCTTTACAAAAAGGGGAGCAGTCGATACAACTGGAACTTTCCCAACAACAACAATAACAACAAAATAATAACTACAACAACAAAGGCCAACCACGGGAAGGACTATGGCATGGAGAAAAAGATCAAAGTAGAAGAAACAATGATAGTGGAGTATTGTAAATTTTGCAACAAGCTTGGGCACCAAGCGGACAAGTGCTGGAAGAAGGCCGGGGCTTGCTTGCGATGTGGGAGTCATGAACATCGTATACCGAACTGTCCCATGCTAAAAGACCAAGCTGGAAGGAACCAAGGAGTGGTAAAGCGTCAAGGACGTGTGAATGCAATGCCGCAAGTGGAGTTTCCGGAAGGAGGTATGATTGTTAAACCCTTAGACTGATCTTATGATGTTTGTTAGTGGGAGAGATCATAAGGAGAAATTAAGAAATGAATAATCTAGTAATTACACCATAGTCACCTGGTGGAGTAAGATAGAGTCATAACAACCATGGAAGGAACTAAATGAATAGTACGGGTGGCCATAGGTGTAGATGTTAGACTAACCTCCACGATGTTGAAACCAGTTAGAAGAATTAAATTCGAAACGGCCTCAAGGGTCATAACTATCAAAAGATATTAATGATCTATGAATTTGGGGACCAAATTCTCTTAAGTGGGGGAGGGTGTAGCACCCAAAAATTTTAATTATATAAAAATTCAAATAAATGGAAATAAATAATTTCCATAATATCAAAGTATTTAAGCATACGTATCATTATCGTATGTGCTAAAACACATCATAAAATTCCGTAAAAATTATAAATCAACCTAAATATATACTAAATGTTTCACAAAGAAATTTGTGCCAAGAAAAATCAGATCATACAAGTTTAAAGTGTTTCGCGACTTATTATCGTAATTCATGAATAAGTCGTAAAATCATTATCACACGTAGGATGAGTCAGAAAATTAAATAAAAATCATATATGGACTTCAAATAATATCCTCTAATGACCCATCAAGGAATTTGGTTCAATAAAATCATTTGGGCTAGGTTTAAGAGTATTGCGACCGATTATCTAAATAAGGAAACAAGTCGGAAAACCGTTAACACGGAAATACGACGCAATCAAAAATTAAATAAAAGTGTTGGGGAGACTTCCAACATTATATATGATGACCCATTATCATAATTGGGCCAATGGGCAACATTTGGCCCAAAAATCAAATAAAGCTAGAAAATACATAGAAATTCGTAACCATAAATAAGCTGAAATTAAAAAGGCAATTAGAGTTGAATTGGATGCAATCATGCATTCATGGCAACCCAAATTCGTGCCTAACTATGAGGGGAGGTTTCCTAATGCCTCACACACTCAAAGGGAGGAAGAAATCTTCAAAAATAGGAAACCAACATGTCAATCCCGAAACCCTCCTTTCCTAGTTATAATAGGACTCCTAAACACCATGGTTACTTAAATACTCTTCACCCAAACCCTAGGGACGAGTTTAGAACATGCTGGGGTCGTGTGGAGGAGTTCTTGGTGGATGGGGAGCAGGAGATCGTCCACACCAAGCCGTTCTTTTTCCCCTTCTCGTCTGCTGCGACCTGCACAAACCACCCTCTTGAAGTCGACCAAAGGTGAGTCAAACCTAAACCAAACCTTGCAAGGCCTATACCCCTGGAAAGAGGGTCAAGTCTACGTTCTAACTCAAGTGGAATGCCCAAATTCCATGCAGTATACATGGAGTAGTAAGCGTTTTCCTCCAAGTGGTCTGAACACGGGTTTTATGGAAAAATGGGACTTCTTCAACCCATAAGGTAGGTTTTCTCGGGCCAAACCTTAACATATCCTATGCCAATGTGTAGAGCATCAAGTTAACTTTCATTTCCCACTGATTTGATCATTTTCCATTTAGTACATCATGAGTTATAGGCGTTTTGCCAAAGTCGCGCCTGTCAGGGTCCTTTCCTGTTCAAGTCGATTTATCATACATCTTGAGGTTGTTTAAATTATTTAAAAATTTCGCACCTATTTCATGTTCCCTACAACTTTTATGTTGAGACTTTTGTCTAAATATCATTAGTTAGAGAGTTATAAGCATTGTAAGAAAGCCGCTACAGGAAATTGCATTTTCTGGTTGCACTTCCTTTTTCGTTCTTCATGTTTTTCCATGAGATTCGAGATCGAATTAGATCAAACCACCAACATAAAAGTTCTTCTACTAGATGTTCTTGACAATTTTTACGTTGAAAGTTTTACCCCAAAAGCACTAGATTAGGAGTTATAAGCCGTATAAGTTCCCTATATCAACCCAGTCCAAGTATGAGTCGAACTGGGTGTATTTGGCAACCCAAAACCTCTCTCTAGAAGGCGACGTATCGTCCTGTCGCATTCAGAACGCGACTGGTTTCGTGTCGCGACCTGGCCTCTGCACAGTGTTCGCTTAAATGGCTGTAACTTTTTCTATAGACCTCGGATTGTTGCGCCATTTTTTTTTTATTGGATTCCTTATTCAAAGGGCTTCAATGTGGTATATTCATGTGTCAGATTTTCATTTGAAATTAGTGAGTTATGACTCTAGAAGTGGAAGGGTTGGGACTACATCACTTCCTAAAAGGCATATGTTCCGGTTTCTGTCGTTTTATATGCCACTCTTCATATGTGTGAGTTTTGAACTATTATAGAAAGGTTCTACAAGGTATTATCATGCTAACCCGAGGTCAGTTTACATGGTGTCCAGTGTGTAAATTACATATCTTGTGTCTGAGCATTACATGATGTCTTTTAATGGCTTAAAAGTGATTAACACATTTAAAATCTATAATTACATGAACGATATTCTAATTGCTCTCTTAATGACGTGATCATTCAGGCAACTTATGATTTACTCTTCTTACTATTCTAGCTTGACTAAAATGATAATTTTGTTGCCATAAAAATCTTGCAAACCATGATTTGTTAAAGTGCATAGTTTCATGTCATGCCATCATTTTAAGTACTTTCCGTGAGTTAAGACCGATGCTTTGTGAATTGAGACACTCGTACATCACTACACACTTGCACATCTAGGCAGCCCTTTTCTTGGGAAATTGGAAACTCTCTACCGGTCATTCCGAATCGGTAGACTAGCGACCTTTTCACCAAGGCCTCCGTAAATCTCCTCTGACCATGGATTCCCACATGGCCGACGAGTTGGTTGTACCATTGAAGTTCCCTGGAGATAGCGTGCACTTCCTTTCTCTTCTTGATCTCGTGAGTGTGACTTACAAACTAGACTAAAGCCATTAAGGTAAAGATTGAACAAAAGTATAAATTGTACCGTTATGCTGCCGAATTTATCTTTTGACCATTGTTCTCATGAAATCATGTTTCATTTAATTATTACTTCGTCCATCATCATCTTGAACATGACATTACACATGCTACATTTGAAACTCTCATTGGCCATTATAAATGACTGTGGGTATCTACATTTAAAAATTTAAGTGAGATGCTGACAGGGCACGGCGTGTGTCCAAGGGCTCCAATCTAGCCCAATGACGGCGAGTCATAGATATACTGTTAACCATGGGGTATAATGATTACTGGCGTTGCATCTGCGCTGGGAGTACTTTCTTGCTTGTTGAATGATAGATACAATACCACATACACGTGTCCTGGTGTACATTCTTGATGGATCTTTTCTCGTGTACATTAGTGTCTACGTGCCGGATTAGTGTTACTTGATCATGCTCGTACATTCTTGCTTGCTTGCTTGCGTGATATGGCCATCCTGCATTTAATGCAATTAATGATATCTTGCGTTCATGACATCATTGAAATCTTGCGTGCTTGTGCAAAGTGATCTATTGCTAGTTCTATCTCGTTCACCAATCTTGTTCTATCGTAATCACTCTCTCTAGCTTGTTTTATATATCATGTTTTAACGCGTTTTATTCGTACTTGCATATCATTCATCGTACTTGCCTAGTTCTAAAATGTTAATCACTTATATCATTGCCCGCACATTGAGATATAAATCCTACTGGGCTAGTTTGCTCATTCCCTACTTTTACCCAATCTAGGTGACTATGAAGTTCAAGAGGAAGAGCAGTCGAGGATGAGAATGCGTCCGAGTGAAGTGCGTTCCAAACATGAGTCTATCTATAGTTAGTTTATTTTGAGTGTTAGAACAATGTAGTAGGAAGTGAGGTAGTATGTACTTTTGCTTTTATTGAGTCTTAGTCCTGTATTAGTTTATCTGAGACAAATATGAGATTTGAATACAATTTATAATTGAGTTCACATTTGGGCCCTATTATGATGTTGTGTTGATACACATTTAGTGCGTGCTAGCTAGAGGCTTATTTGTTGACTGTCCACGTCTCGAAATATCGACTCGAATTCTTCGAATTAATATCCGCTGCGTAATTCTCGGGACGTGACAAAATAAATGACAAAACAACAACACGGTGTACGGGGTAAAGTAGAGACCGCCACACTCAAGCCACGTAGACTGGTTCGCGACACCAGCAACTGACTCGGATAAACCGCACATGTCTACCTCTCAGCCTTGCAGCCACGGACGAAAGGTCCAGCTGCCGCTCCACCAGAACAAATCAAACAACTGTGGAGACCAACCAACACCACAACCGCGGACCACACTACCGCGGGCCCATGCCTGGCACCTTTAGGGACTCTGGCCTGAGCTCCCTAGAGTGAGGCACTGGTAATAGGACTAGTTGGGGACCAGTGACATCTATTGGTGTCCGTACCCCGAACTACGAGCGCCCTACAAGCGACAAAACAACAAACTTACATAAGTCGCTATCCCACTATCGTCTTTCCCTCAGCCGGACGTACAACTCAAACTAAGGAGTGAGGGTGTCCAGGACAGATGACACAGACCTCGACGATACAACACAAGTACCGAGACAAGCCCCGAGCACAAGCCTGGCTCACACAGAACCTGGGGCACCCAACTGAAGAGGTAACCATGGTAGGCGTCGTACTACCCGCCACACACACACACAAACCACGTGCTCACCGCACAAGCCATAAGAAACCTCACGTCAACCACATGAGCATAGCACGCTGACTGCATAAACGACACGCCAGTCACGTGAACCACTCGCTAGCCTCGTAAATAGTACGCTAGTCACGTAAACAACACGCTCTAAGAGCGCAACAGGTGCCAATGCACCGCTTATATTAGCCATACGCAATAAATAACAAATATCAAATAATACCACCATTGAAACCATGACAATAGGACCTCTCAGCTGAGGTCGCGACATAGCATAATGTCGCCTTCAGATCGCGACACCCCAATATGTCGCGTTCAAAGCATGAACGTGACGGGTCGGCCTGTTGCGACCTAAACGCGACAGGGGGTTCTATTGCCTTCACAGGCGAAAACTCTAATCCGGGGAACCCTCTCCGGATCACCACCCTAAACCATGTAAATCCTATTAAATTCTCACTTTTCATGCTTTAATGGTTTCCCTAACATGGTATCTACTGTTCTCAACATCAAAAACCATCCACACATGCATCTCATGCAATTAAACGGTGTAAAATGGGCAGAATTCCCCTACCTTCGTGAAGAACGTGAAGAACGACAAACCCTCGGTGTTTCCCCCACTCCACGCAAGGTCCTCGCGGCGAGAACACGCCAAAAACCATGCTCCCATGCCGAATCCCCCCAAAAACCCGCAACAACATCTCCCCCTGGCCAAATAGAGCGTGCTCAGCTCTGTCTGGCCAGCCAGGGTTTAAGAGCTACCTGCAGTTAAGAATGCGACGGACCCCTCCGTCGCGACCAAGTCACGACTGAACTGGGTGTCGCCTTCTTAAGGCTGACGTCTGCATGTCGCCCAGCGCGCGACACGTGGTGCATATGCAGATGACAACCGCGTCTGAGTGGCAACAAGAATGCGACATGCAGGACCGTCGCGTTCAGAACGCAACATCCCTCCTTGTCACATTCATAAACAGTAAACGTGCTAGTGTCTTGGGCCCAGCCTGCCAGCCCACAAACACCCCAAACCTATCCACACACCTGGAACATGCCACATTGGCCTCATATTGGCCACCACAACTACCAAACGAAGGATCTATAAGGATCCAAAAGACGATCCACAAGAATCTGAAAAATGCGAGACGTTACACCCTTCCTGGTTAGCTTAGTCAAAGGTGCGGCGATAGATGCAAACCCCTCAATGAATCGCCGATAATAACCCGCTAAACCAAGGAAACTCCAAATCTCCTAGAACCTCCCAATCTAACACAGCCTGGACCTTCGCTGGATCAACTGCTACACCAGCACCAGAGATAACATGCCCAAAGAAATGAACCTCACACATCCAGAAATCGCACTTGCTGAACTTAGCATACAGCTTGTGCTCTCGGAGAACTTCAAGCACTACCCTCAAATGCTGATGGTGTGTGGCCTCATCCAGAGAATAGACTAACACATCATTGATGAACACTACGACAAAACTATCCAGGTAAGGTCTAAACACCCTGTTCATGAGATCCATGAACGCTGTAGGGGTGTTGGTTAGACCAAAAGGAAGAACTAAAAACTCATAATGTCCGTAACGGGTCCTAAAGGCCGTCTTGGACACATACTCACTCCTAATCCTCAACTGATGATAGCCAGACCGCAGATCAATCTCTTGGAAAAGACCGATGCATTCTGCAACTGGTCAAATAGATCATCAATCTGAGGTAAGGGATACTTGTTCTTTATAGTCACTTGGTTGAGCTTCCTATAATCAATTGATAACCTAAGTGATCCATCCTTCTTCTTTACAAATAAAACAGGTGCGCCCAAGGAGATACACTAGGGCGAATAAATCCCTTGTCCAGCAAATCCTGCAACTGCTTCCTTAACTCAGCTAACTCCGTAAGTGCCATCCGATATGGAGCCTTTGAGAAAGGAGAGGTGTCTGGAAGCAACTCTATGGTAAACTCTATCTCTCTAACCAGTGGCAATCCAGACAAATCGTCGGGAAAAACGTCTGGAAACTCCTGCACTACATCAATCTCCGCAAGAGTAAGTGACTGATCAGCCTTCGGTACTAATACCACGCTGGCAAGAAAAGTGTCACAACCTTTGTTAACCATCCTCATCGCCTTCATGGCGGAGATAACAAACCTTCTCGTTAAGTTCCTTGGCAAGGGATGTGAAAACTCATCCTCACCAGGAATACAGAAAGTGATCTTCTTCCCACGATAATCAACTAAAGCATAGTGCTCCTCTAGCCAATCCAGACCTAGAATGGCATCATAGTCCTTCATCTTTAGCAAGAAGAAACACCCATCTAAGATTCGATCCTCAATGCACACAGGTAACGATGGAATACACTTCCTAGTTGATACCGTTCCCGCAGGTGTGTGCACAGATAACATAACCTCTAACTCAGCTTCTAATCCTAACTCTAAAGCTAACTGCCTAGCAAACTGCTCGAAAATGAACGAGTGAGTGGAACCCGTATCAAACAAAACCCGAGTGTGCACCCCCATGAAAAGAACCGTACCTTCGGTGACATTATTCACATGCTTGGCATCCTCTCGTGCTAGGGCAAACACTCGAGCTTGGGTTCGAGGCCTTCCTGGTCTTCCTATTGCTGGCGCTACTGCTGCTGCCACTGTTGGGGCTGGCGCTCCATGCTGGACTCCCTGCTGAAGTCTAAGATAGTCCCGGATCTGATGCTCACTGCTCCCACACTTCAGACACTTTCCTGCCATCTTCCAGCACTCGGTACCGCCATGTGCCCTTCCACAGTGAAGGCACTCCCTCTTGCCGCTAGGCCTACTACCGGGGGATTGCTGAGAAGCTACCTGCTGACTGCTCGCTGCTGCAGGATGCTGCGGTGACTGGTACGCCACCTTCTTCCTATTCTGCCGCTGGAAAGGAGGTGCAGATCTCTTATGCGAAGCCTTCTTCTCCTCCAAATATTGCTCTATCTCACTCTCCTGCTGACAAGCCGCACTGAGAGCCTCATCTAGGGTACGATGGTCAAACGCCACAAGCCTCGACCTCAGTGATGGCTTAAGGCCCATCACAAACTTCTTCGCTTTCCTACGCTCATCAGCCACTATGTGAGGTGCATACTTTGATAATTCTGCAAACCTGGCCTTGTACTCAAGTACGGTCATGGAGCCCTGAGTCAAAGTAAGGAACTCCTGCTCCATCTTGTCCTGAATATGCTCTGGAACGAACTTGGCCAGAAAGAGCCTCACGAACTCATCCCATGCTACCTCGACAGCACCATCCTCGAATCTGGTACGCAGAAATGAGGCCCACCACATCGGCTCTCTCCTGCAATAAACCATCCATAAGGACCAATCTAGACAATCTAATTTAAAGAAAATAAATGCATATGCAACTAACACGTACCTGTAGCATATAGGTGGCCAAGCTGACCTTGTCCTCCTCAGCACACCTAATCACTCAAAAGATCTTCTCGATCTCCCTCATCCAGCTCTCCGCTAGCAGTGGATCACTCTCCCCTTAAAAGAGGGTGGAGCCATCCTCTTGAATCGTTCCATGATGGAGGGTCCACCATGGCCATGCTCCTGAGGAACTAGAGCTGGAGCCTGAGCCTGCTACAACAAACAACATAAATAACACATATGCAACATAGCAACATAACAATCATATAATTAAATAAAACAAACTACTCTATCTATTATTCTAACTTGAGCCTCCACTGAGCCTGGAGTGCCGCCTGAGTATGCGCCTGGGTCTGCATGGCCTGCACCAGACCTTGCATGAATGCTCCATAATCTACTGGTGGTGGTGGAGGAAGTACAGTAGGTCCCTGTGGTACTGGGGCCTGCTGCTCACCCCTCTCCTCTCTCCTCTACTCATCCTCACGAGCAGGAACACCACGCCTACCACGAGAAGCCATAGCATGCAAGACAATTTAATCACATTTAGAACTAAGTTGATTAATTCCTAACCACTTTCTTATCTATCTTTCATTCATTATTAATCATTTCTACACATGTAGACAAATCTATAAAGACTTAGCATATTATGAAGATGATGACATATATTCATGTACAACCTCAACCTTGCTCCTATGATACCAATCTCTGTAACGACCCTCTTATACCGGTACGATTATGCCAATCCACGTCGGTATAACGAACGTCGTCACAGTGGGACATTGACCCAACACTAAACACTAAGCTGAGATGTACACAAATACAGCGAATAATAAGAAGTTTATTCTCATTCCATCATCATCATTAAATATCCACAGTCCATATAGCATTGAAAAGAAAAGCTAAAGTCCACATAATTGCAATTTTAAATCAAATTTACATTGTCTAAATGAGATACATCACTTATTCATTACATACTTATGAAAATGAAAGTACAATGTCGAAGTCTCCACAACACAAGCTACTCCTCGCGCTCAGAGTCACTTCTAACTATCTCCTCCTCGGAAGTGGAGACACTTGTCACCCTGTACGCCGAAGCAAGTATGAGTCTCATAGACTCAACAAGTAATCCATGTACAACATCCATACACATCATATGCACATGTTGACTTTTAAATGTAAGAAGTAACACATGTTGCATGCTCTATACAATCTAAACTAATATACATGGAAAGACTTGTAGCAATAGAATACATGTTACATACTTATAACATTAAACAATATAACTCACATTCCTATACATGCTCCCTACGTATAACATGTACATGATTTAACAATTCAATATTATCCATTTTATAGTACAATTCTACTAATCTAGAACATGGAATTAAGCACAGGGTGTAGCAACCTAGCATGGATTCTAATCAATTTCACATGTACTTTTCACATTCATTTACACATTTAACTTGCTGTTTTAATGTAAATAATTCACAATTATGCATGATGTCACTTTTATCATACATGAATTGAAAGTTAAAACATATTCAAGTTGGTTTGCAACTATACACAATTTAAGCACGAAGCTATGTATTAAATAAAGAGTACATCTAGCATGGAATCTAGATATTCTTTTATGTATTTATCATAATTATCCTCACCATTTGCTTGCTGTTTTAACATGAATTAAACATATTCACATAGTTTACAATTATTCACAAACCATCACATTCACTTTATACTTTTACATGCTCATTTTACACATTGCACAATTCACATATTCATATTCACATAATTTCACATTTTACACTTAGTTTCCGTGACACCTAGTCCAAACCACCACTAGAAGGACACACATAACACATTCACATAACTATCACCTAGGCAAAACAGTGATAGATCTTGGTTAACTGCGCAGAACCGGGAGAAGCTCTCCCCATCCTAACCAGTGGTACTTGTCCACCTCCAGGATTTCATCCTAATTGCCCATAGGATTTCACACACAATGAACCTTTCGTAGGGTCTTTACTACGGTACAGTTCCACACCCCTCTATGGTAGCAGTGTCACAAACGGTACAATTTTACTCAATTCACATTATTTACACATTGCTTGCGCATCACTTAACACAATTATATATACTTTCATACACTTACATATGCTTCAGTTCTCCTAACATGACACTACTGTTCACTGTTAATAAATAACTCACATCATGGTCCTATACATGCTGTTAAATACTAAATCACACCAATTTAATTTAACATGCTCAATATATTTATTTTCCATGATGCAACTATGAATCATACTTACTGTCATCAGAATGAATCCGAATTTTTATCACAGGTTATAAACAGACAATACGTTACATGCTCAATTTTCCAAAATTTTTGGATTAATACACTAATTATAATAATTAACACAGTTCACAGGCATGTTTTTCACTAATTTCATTTAAACAGGTTCCACAGTAAATCAGTCATTCCCAATAGTGTCAACACATGTATATAGTCATCATGCTACCATATAAAATTTATGAAACCCTAATTTAACATGGGTCTAATTAATCCAGAATTTACAGGGCTAAATTATGCCTAATACCCTGTTGTAGAAATTCTAGTAA
Organism: Colocasia esculenta; assembly: GCA_014218235.1. Lineage (NCBI taxonomy): Eukaryota > Viridiplantae > Streptophyta > Magnoliopsida > Alismatales > Araceae > Colocasia > Colocasia esculenta. The sequence goes on along the minus strand of CM024762.1, from coordinate 93,955,533 downwards.
TTGATACAGTTTACAGAAATTCAACACATTGTCCTAGCATGATCCATTGACTATTTTTAACTAAACAAAATTTTTACAGTGTACACATATACGTAGAATTCCAGAAAATAAATCATAGAGGTCAAAACATGCTTCCTGCAAACACTGAAGAACTTGGCGGCACACAGAAGGCCGCCAATAGGGGTTACGACACCAAAGGTTGCCGCCAACAATGGATCTTAACGGCACAAGATAGTGCCGTTAAGTTCCTGTCTGTAAAAGTGCAGACCGCATGCTCAAACCATGATGAATGGGGGTTCCAGAACACGAGATAAAATCGGTAAAAATACCTGGGACCTACCAGACATGGGTATGGACGATGCCCAATGGTTACTTGCCTTTGTAAAAATCGATAGAGGGAACTATTTATTGGAGAAGCTCTCCTCGGCCAAGCCTAGAAGCTCCTCAAATCCTCCCCCGAACCGGTTCTGTGTTGAAGCTGGTTGTACACCGTTGTCGGGGAAGCCTTCCTCTATGCTTAGAGTTCCTTCCAGTCGATGGAGATTGCACGAAAACGCACGAACAAGAGAGATCGAAACCCCTAAAGTTTCAGGTTCGCACAAGTTCTTTAGGGTTTTTCTCACACAGCCAAAGGGACTCTAAACCGGCCAAAAGGGAGTTTTTATAAGCTAGGGAAATTGGGGTATGCGTTTAGAAGGGGATCCTACCGTTGGAATAGGTTTCCAAAATAGGAGCCGGAGGAAACACAGTCGTTTCTAGATCTGAGATCGCACAGGTTTTGTGAAATAGACGTCCACCTAGGTTGCCGCCAACTTGGAGTTGGCGTCCATCGATCTGGACGTCGAATCAACCCCTAACGTCCATGCATGTTGACGTTAAATGGTCCTTCGGCCAGAACATAGAAATGCAGAACAAGAAGCTTACACTATGTATATACATACATATAATGTACAATGTATTACATAAACACCATATGTACATAATTAAACAAGCATATGTACATGATTATATATATATATATATATATATATATATATATATACACACACACACACACACATAACTACACTCACAAGAATCTAAACATTACACAACCAAACATCTAAATAAGAGGCAAAATTCGAGGGCCTTACAGAAGGTGGATTGAGTTCCTCAAGGACTACGACTTCGAGCTTCAGTACCATCCAGAGAAGGTGAATGTCGTAGCGGATGCGCTTAACAGGAAGAGGTCATTACTTCGGCAGGATTGGAAGATGCTAGAGGATGCAGCGTGTGCTATGACTGAGTTAGAGCCACAGTCGTAACATCTCGGGCTTTTTGGTTTTCCCCGTCTGCATGGTGGATGACTGGCCACTAATGCGTCCGGGCTGGGCGACGCGTTAGTGTCGCGACGGAGGTGCCCGTCACGACAGTCATCCTTGTTGCAACCGCTTTCTACGTCACGTTCTTGTCGCGCCCGGTCAACGGGTCGTGACTGCTGTCCACCTTTTGGTCGTCTAACGCCTGTCAGAGTGGTAGGCATGGCAGACTGACTTGTCTGGTTGTCGCGATGCCCTAACGGACACGTTCTGGTCGCGGTGTGGGCGGCCGTCGCGTTAATGTTGGTAACGCGACGCCCCGCCCCGTTGCGTTCTGGGGGCCGAAGGATAAAAGCCTTGGCCGGCGCCCCTTCCTCCTTCTTTTCCCCTTTTCCTTCCCTTCCTCCTCTCCGAGATGGGAAGCCTCCTTCCCCTTCTTCTCCGGCGGCGTGGAGCTTGGAGGAGCGGCGACGGCTCGTGCAGAGCGCTGGAGCATCATTGTGGAGTGAGGAGGTGGCGGCCGTGGCTTCGTGAAGGCCCTTGTTGGGGTTCAGTTCTTCATAATAGGTAGGGATGTCTTGTGCCCTTTCCAATCCGGGTGATTGGGAGTCCTTTTGGTTGAATGCATGCTTTAGAAGCTTTCCCCATGATCCCCTCCCCGTGGTTTGTGCGTTTGTATTGTGTGGGCGACCCTGAGATGTAGCATCCTGGCGGTCTGCCTTCCAGCTGATGTCGCGACCGCCGAGCGCGTTGTGACCTCAGAGAAGACGTCGCCCCGGTCGGGCGCGACCTTATCGCGGTGCGGTTGGTCGTCGCAATAAGAGTCGAGTCACGACTAGGTTGCCCGTTGCGACAAGGTTTTTGTCGCGACGCGCCTCCACGGTGCAACTTGGGGCTTGTCGCGGTTTCCCTAGCCGTCGCGTTATTATTGCGGTGGCCTAGGAGGGCGCGACAAGACCAGGTTTGCCTCGGGTGTTTCCGTGGCTGCGGTTGGCATGTCGGCGTGTGCCTCAGGGCCGGTGTGCTCTTAGGACCTTCTGGTGGGAACGCGGCAGGTTGGCTCGCTGTGTTAAGTGACCGTGACACCTTCATGGCCGTGTCCTAGCGGCAGTGCTAGGAGGCTCGCATCTGTCTAATAATCGATTGTCTGTAGAGCGATGGTTTCTGTTCTGTTTGGTGGTGTTCCGGTTTCTCGGGCCATGCCATGTGTGCCGGCATTGGCCGACGGCTCTTCTGGGGGTTTCCGGAGAGGGTGCCGTGCGTGCCTGTGCCTGTTGGACTTGTCTTGGTTACAAGCCAGATGTGCCGTTTCTGTGGTGGTTTCCCCACCAGTTCTCTGTTCTCCCGGTGCTAGGCACTTGAGGGCTTGTCCACGAGACAGGTTGTTACCATTTCCTGGGACCCCCAGCCCCGCACGTATGTTAGAGGGAGTTCTCTGGGCGGCGGGCGTGCTCAAGTCACGGACTTGGAGCAGAAGGGGAAAATGGTGGGGACAGTGTTGTAGAGTCGTTCGTAGAGCTCCCTTAGCTGGGTCTAGGTCGCCGAGGTGGTTGAGGCGCTCTTCCGGTGCAGACCAGCTAGTCCTTCTCACTGCCTCGCTTTGCATTGGTTCCGGAGCCATGTAGAGAGGTCAAGAGTGGGGCCACAGCTCGGCCGGCTATGGTGGTTTGTGGTTGTGTTCTTTGTTGTGACTCGCTAGCCTCACTCTACCTAGGGAGGTCATAGGCAGGAGTCAACGGCTGGCGAGCGAGAGGGGTGGAATGTGTGTCCTCTTTTAGCTGCCTGTGGCGGTGGCTTGGTTGCCCTTATTGTGATGGTGTTTCTCACGCTGTTTCCGAGAATGTGTTCTCGTTGCCCTAGCCTGCACGGTGGTTGTAGCCTGGTTGTGTCTAGTTCATTGGGCTTGGTTGGTTTAGCCTCGTGAGCCTTGTTTAGTGGCTTCCACTCTACGGGTTCTCTCAGGGTGCCTGGTGCAGACGCCCGACTACTATTTCGGTAACCCGTTCCTTGGTGCCATCCGTGGTGGCACCGAAGTGTGTAGTTCCTTGACCTCGTGGCGTGTCTAGGGTCCAGGGTGGTTCTGCTTGTGGGCCCTCAACCTGGTGGAGGTCTGAGGTGGCTGTGCCTGTGGTGAGACAGTGCTTCTCACGTGGTTGCTCTGTGTCTCTCGTGGTGACACCTGGTTGTTCCTTCCCGACCTCGTGGAGGTTCGGGATGTTGGTGCTTGTGTCATGAGACTCTAGTCTCACGTGGTTGCTCCAGTGTTCCGTGAGCTTCTTTGTCTCGGCGGGTGTGTGCCGAGGGTTGCTTCCGCATTGTGTTTGATTCTGTTAGTTCTGTGGGAGTCGTGTTTGGCCCGACCCTGGTTGGGGGTCGTGGCATTTCTCTGTTCTGCTGCTTTGTAGTACTTTGTGGTAGGCATTTCTCGCTTTATTGCTTTCTAGAGTAGTTTTGCATCCGCTTTTGTTGGAGTTCCTGCTGCTCTGGATGGTAAGGGACTGGTTATCCTTACCGAGCCTTATTTGCGAGGCTCACCCCCCTACTCTCTTCAAGTAGGGACTCGCTGTCGCAGGAGTTCATTGTCGGACGGTCGTGGTGGCGGCTTGTTCGCCGTGTGTTGCCAGCAGTGTGAGTTGTGAGCATGAGAGATCTTGTACTGTGAGTTGAGAGTGGCCTTTTTGCAAGTCCTCAGGGTATGCCCCTTAAGGACTGCACCTTTCTTTCTGTACCTGTACTTTTATTTGGGATATGTTGTACATATTTCTTTATTAATGTATGAACTTTCTTGTTATAGTTATTTGAATTCATTGCTTATCTCTTGGACTAAATTCTAACCCTCCGATCTTTGGATCCGTGGGTGGCGGCACGACCTTCAGGGTCCCTGGCGAGGGGTCCGGGAGGTCGGGTCGTTACAGTGGTATCAGAGCTCAGGGGCCTAACGAGATTTGTAATGAGTTAATAACTATGCTGTCCCAAAGAAAGGTACTAGTACGGTGCTGGCCCGTCCGTGTATAATTGCTGTTAGGTGAGCATTTGGCTCTTTGTTGCAGGTGGCTAGCTTTCTAGCAGGGTCCGAGTGTGAGCTGCAGGAGGGTGTTGCTGCTGTTGCCGGGTGTGCGTACTGCGAGCATGGTTGCTGTTTTCGCTCGTGCTGCGGTTGGGTTCGTCCTCGGCCTGCGCGTCCATGTGGGTGTGTCGCGAAGGCTGAGAGAGCTTGTGTGTGGTGTGGCCTTCATCGGTGCAGGGCTGTTGCCTGTGGATCCGGTAGAAGGTAGTTGCCTTGTTGGATGTCCCCTTGTTATTGGGGTATGTCCTTGTTGGATGTCCCCTTGTTGTTGGGGGTGTGTGTTGGGTTGGTTGTGTGTTTGGCCTTGCGTGCCTGTGCGCCGTTGTCCACTGTGCTCTGCTCAGTCGACGTCGTTGCTCGAGCTAAGCAGATGCTTTGTGTGCTGGGTTGCACCGTTGGTTGAGCGCTGCGACACCTGGCTGTGGTTGTTGTCGGCCTTGCGCTGACTAGTTGTGAGTTTTGGTGAGGTGCACCCGGGGTTCCTCTTTGTTGGTTCTAGTGGAAGTGAGGTTTCCTCAGAACTGTGTTGTGCTAGTTTCTGGTTGTTGTTGCGCTGCCCTCTAGGTTGAGGTGCATCGCTTGGCTGCTCGTGTTCTGGTGGTGTTTCCCAAAACTATTTTGTTGTTGTCCTAGTGAGGGTTCCTCGCCCTCTAGGACTGCTTCTGTGCTCGTTAAAGTCTTCTGCTGTGTTACCTCCTTGGTATGAGGTCTCTGTTGTCTGGTTGGTTGCCATTGCATTGCCCTCGAAGTTGAGGTGCATCGCTTGGTTGCCCTGTGTTCTGGTGTGGTTTCCCAGAACTGTTGGTTGTTGTCCTGGTGAGGTTCGCTCTCAGGACTGTTCCAGGCTTGTTTCTGCCAGTTGTTGTGCTATCTCAGGGTTGAGGTATGCTGTTGTTGTGTTGGCTGGTGCACTCTGGTGGATTTTTCCAGAACAAAGCCTTGGTGGTTCTGGTGGAGGTTCTCCCAGAACCAGTTTGTGTTGCTTCTGCTGTCTGCTGTGTTCTCTCTGTTGGCTGTTTGGTTGGGCTGCATTCTGGTGATGTTTTCCCAGAACGGCTCTTGGCGCTTTGGGTGGAGGTCCTCCCCAAGCTGCCTTGTGTTTGTTTTAGTTGTCACTGCTCTCTCTCTGAAGAGATGAGTTGTCGATGTTGCCGGTTGGACTATCCATGTGACAGTCTGCTTGGGCTTTGTCGGTCAAGGTGTGGTGCCTTTGACCATGTGTCTGGCCGTGGTGCTGGCCAGGTTGTCTTTCTATTCGTTTGCGCATTCTCGGTCGTGCTGGTGGGACTTCGTGTGTCCCCATGGTCGGGTGGTTTGCTTCATTTCTCACGCCCTGTGTGCTCTGCCAGATCGTAGTCTGGTGATTGCTATGGGTGTCTGGCTGTTTGTGCTTCTGTGGAAGTGCCAGTCTCGCTTAGTGGTTTCCCCTTGCGTGTGGAAGAGACTCATTGGGAGGGTCTCCTTCCCCTATTTTCCGTTGGTTGCTCGGGGTGATGTTGCTCTACTGTGGTGTTGTGTCGCCACGGTGCGCATTTTTGCGACCTTCTGGTGGAGTCATCTTCCCTTGGGTTGGACTGTTGCGTGCAGTCTGCTCGTCTACTTTTGGTCAAGGTGGTGGACCTTGACCCTGTGTGTGGCCTTGTGTTTGGCCAGTTCTCCATGTTGTTCGCTTCCAAGTTTCTTGGTTGTGTCGGCGGGACCACTTGTGGGTCCCTGTGGTTTAGTTTGTTATTGCTTGCGTTGTTGTTTCCTCTTTCGTGTGAGGAGGAGGCCTGTTGTGTGCCTTCTTCCTCTGCTTTCCGTGGGTTGCTCGGGGTGGTGGTGCTTTCACATGGCATTTGGTGCCATGTCGCGCACTGTGTCGACCTTTGTGGCGAAGGTCCCTCCCCTTGTGCTGTCTTGAGGTTTAGCTGGTTGTTCCCCTCGTGCGCATGGTTTCCTTGTGGTGCGATAGATTGCAGTGACCTATTGTCCCGTCTATTACTGTGCTGGTTTCTTGTCGCCTGACTGGATGATGTAGGGCAGCGTCCCCTGTGTTCAGTGTGAGGTGGCACCGGGTGTTCTTCTGTTTGGCTTGCTTGTGCAGGCATCGTTCCGGTGCGTGTTTCTCTTGTGCCTCAGCTATGCTTTGGAGGCACTTGTCGCCGTTGGGCATGTGGCCCTCCCCACCTGTGGTGGTAGGAGTGGTGCCTTGTGTTTGCGCGCTTCTAAGAGCCAATATGGTTGTTGCGCTCTTAAAGCTGTTAGTTTTTCGTGCGTTTCTCTTGTGTGTCTCTGGTGGAGAGTCCCTTTCTGTTGTCCTTGAGTCGTTTCAGGCCATTGGTGAGGTTGTGTATGCACCTTGAGCGTGTTTCTTTTTCGATGTTTTGTGTCCTTGTGCCTTGAGGGTTCGTGGCTAGTGTGGTCTGTTCTACCCTTCTTAGGCTTGCAGTTTCTTACGTGTGGCTTTTGGCAGGTCTCTTGTGGAGAGTCCTTCTTGTTAGCCATGTTGTTTCGGAGGGAGCCTGGGTGCATTGTGTTGTACCTTGGGAGGCTCCTGGGGCTTGTGTTGGCACCGTGTGTTGGGCCGTGTGTCCTGGTCGTAAGCTTTGTGCGTCGCTTCGCGAGTTTGCTCAGTGTTTGAGGCGTTGAGCTGTCTGCCTTTGGGAGACTTTGTGCTACCCATGCCTTGTGGCTGTATCATTACCGCTGTGGGGTGGCTGCTTTGCCCTATCTAGGTAGCCCTATCGGTGGTACGCCAGGCCTTGGTCGTGGCCGTGTCCGAGTCTTTCCCTCTAGCATTGGGGAGCGAGTGTGTTCGGTTGTGGTACCCTGCTTTGGTTTGGGTCCCTTTGAGGTCGATGTGCTATCTTCGACCTCTACAGCTGTTTCGTTTCCCGTGTAGTTTGCCGACGTCTTGAGTTGTCTGGTCTTGCCAGCCTCAGACATCCTCCTTGGTTTTGTCTCTACGCGTGTGCCTGTGGAGCATGTGGTTTAGCTTTCTGTGGATCCACAGTCGTTGGGTGTCCTGGTCGGACCACAAGGACGATCTCAGTGAGATCTAGTGGTGCCGGTAGACACTGCCTTGCTTGCCGTGGTTTCTCCACGTGCGTGTTTTTCCACTTGGTTTTAGGTCACCATTAAGAAACTCTCATTTGGCCTTGTCGTAGGTGCTAGCTATTGCTAGTTGTGCGGAGCCATTCAGCGGAGTCTTGTGGATGACCTCTTGGCGTTTTCTCGGTTCGCCATCAGTAGCTGGGACCTCTGTCTAGTTGTTGGTGACAGAGTGAGTTACTGACCAGTTGGTCTCAATAGCATGGTCTGTTGAGGGCTCAGTCGCGTGGTTTCTGACTGGCGGTTTCAGTGTTTTTGGTCGGCTTGGTGCGCGCCACGCTTGTGGAGTTGTCGACATCTACTTGTGTGCTCTACTCCATTGGTGGGCACTCTGTGAGTTGTTGGGTGTCTGGTTAGGCACTCCCTTTGTGCAGGGTCGTGGTGGTGACCACCGGGAAGTTGTGGTACGACTTAGTGGTCCTTTGCACCTGTTGTTTTCTCTCGACCGGGTTTCGCCCTTAATTTCGAGGACGAAATTATTTTTTTGTTGGATGTATTATAACATCTTGGGCTTTCCGGTTTTCCCCATCTGCGTGGTGGATGAATGGCCACTAACGCGTTCGGGCTGGGCGACGCGTTAGTGTCGCGACGGAGGTGCCCGTCGCGATAGTCATCCCTGTTGCGACCGCTTTCTGCGTCGCATTCTTGTCGCACTCGATCAGCGGGTCGTGACTACTTTCCACTTTTTGGTCATCTAACACCTGTCAGAGTGGCAGGCGTGGCAGACTGACTTGTCTGGTTGTCGTGGTCGCGGTGTGGGTGGCCGTCGCGTTAATGTTGGTAACGTGATGCCCCGCCCCGTTGCGTTCTGGGGGCCGAAGGCTAAAAGCCTTGGCTGGCGCCCCTTCTTCCTTCTTTTCCCCTTTTCCTTCCCTTCCTCCTCTCTGAGGTGGGAAGCCTCCTTCCCCTTCTTCTCCGGTGGCGTGGAGCTTGGAGGAGTAGCGGCGGCTCGTGCGAAGCGCTGGAGCGTCGTTGTGGAGTGAGGAGGTGGCGGCCGTGGCTTCGTGAAGACCCTTGTTGGGGTTCGGTTCTTCATAATAGGTAGGGATCTCTTGTGCCCTTTCCAATATGGGTGATTGGGAGTCCTTCTGGTTGAATGCATGCTTTAGAAGCTTTCCCCATCCTCTCCTCCCCGTGGTTTGTACGTTTGTAGTGTGTGGGTGACCCTGGGATGTAGCATCCCGGTGGTCTGCCTTCCAGCTGATGTCGTGACCGCCGAGCGCATCGTGACATCAGAGAAGGCGTCGCCCCGGTCGGTTGCGACCTTATCGTGGCACGGATGGTCATCGTGATAAGAGTCGAGTCACGACTAGGTTGCCCGTCGTGACAAGGTTCTTGTCGCGACGCGCCTCCCCGGAGCGACTTCGGGCTTGTCGCGGTTGCCCTAGCCGTCACGTTATTGTCACGGTGACTTAGGAGGGCGCGACAGGACCAGGCTTGCCTCGGGTGTTTCCGTGGCCGCGGTTGGCATGTCGGCATGTGCCCCAGGGCCGGTGTGCCCTTAGGACCTTCTGGTGGGAACACGGCAGGTTGGCTCGCTGCATTTAGTGACCGAAGGTGACACCTTCGTAGCCGTGTCCTAGCGGCAGTGCTAGGAGGCTCGCATCTGTCTAATAATCGATTGTCTGTCGGTCAATCGATTATTAGAAGAGCGATGGTTTCTGTTCTATTTGGTGGTGTTCCGGTTTCTCGGGCCATGCCGTGTGTGCCGACATTGGCCGACGACCCTTCTGGGGGTTTTCGGAGGGGGTGCCGTGCGTGCCTGTGCCTGCTGGACTTGTCTTAGTTACAAGCCAGCTGTGCCGTTTCTGTGGTGGTTGCCCCACCAGTTCTCTGTTCTCTCGATGCTAGGCACTTGAGGGCTTGTCCGCGAGACATGTTGTTACCGTTTCCTGGGACCCCTAGCTCTGCGCGTCTGTTAGGGGGAGTTCTCCAGGCAGCGGGCGTGCTCAAGTCATGAACATGGAGCAGAAGGGGAAAACGGTGAGGACAGCGGCGTAGAGTCATTCGTAAAGCTCTCTTAGCTGGGTCTAGGTCGCCGAGGTGGTTGAGGCACTCTTCCAGTGTGGACCAGCTAGTCCTTCTCACTGCCTCGCTCTGCGTTGGTTCCGGAGCCATGTAGAGAGGTCGGGCATGGGGCCGCAGCTCAACCGGGCTGCGGTGGTTTGTGGTTGTATTCTTTGCTGTGACTCACTAGCCTCACTCGACCTAGGGATGTCATAGGCAGGAGTCAGTAGCTGGCAAGCGAGAGGGGTGGACTGTGTGTCCCTCTCTTAGCTGCCTATGGCGGTGGCTTGGTTGCTCTTGTTGTGACGGCGTTTCTCACGTTGTTTCCAAGAATGTGTTCTCGTTGCCCTAGCCTGCACTGTGGTGGTAGCCTGGCCGTGTCTAGTTCTGTGGGCTTGGTTGGTTTGGCCTCGTGGGCCTTGTTTAGTGGCTTCCGCTCTGCGGGTTCTCTCAGGGTGCCTGGTGCATATGCCTGACTGCTGTTTCGGTAACCCGTTCCTTGGTGCCATCCGTGGTGGCACCGGAGTGTGTAGTTCCCTGACCTCATGGCGTGTCTAGGGTCTAGGGTGGTTCTGCTTATGGGCCCTTAACCTGGTGGAGGTCTGAGGTGGCCGTGCCTACGGTGAGACGGTTCTTCTCACGTGGTTGCTCGGTGTCTCTCGTGGTGACACCTGGTTGTTCCTTCCCGACCTTGTGGAGGTCCGGGATGTTGGTGCTTGTGTCGTGAGACTCTGGTCTCACGTGGTTGCTCCGATGTTCCGTGAGCTTCTTTGTCTCGGTGGGTGTGTGCCGAGGGTTGCTTCCGCATTATGTTTGACTCCACTGGTTCTGTGGGAATCGTGTTTGGCCCGACCCTGGTTGGGGGTCGTGGCATTTCTCTGTTCCACTGCTTTGTAGTACTCTGTGGTAGGCGTTTCTCACTTTACTACTTTCTAGAGTAGTTTTGCTTCCGCTTTTGTTGGAGTTCCTGCTACTCTGGCTAGTAAAGGACTGGTTATCCATACTGAGCCTTGTTCGTGAGGCTCACCCCCTACTCTCTTCAGGTAGGGACTCGCTGTCGCAGGAGTTCATTGCCGGACGATCGTGGTGGCAGCTTGTTTGTTGTGCGTTGCCAGCAGTGTAAGTTGTGAGTGTGAGAGCTCTTGTACCGTGAGTTGAGAGTGGCCTTTTTGCAAGTCCTCGGGGTATGCCCCTTAAGGACTGCACCTTTCTTTCTGTACCTATACTTTTACTTGGGATATGTTGTACATATTTCTTTATTAATGTACAAACTTTCTTGTTATAGTTATTTGAATTCATTGCTTATCTCTCTGGACTAAATTCTAACCCTTCCAGGTCTTCAGATCCGTGGGTGGCGACGCGACCTTTTGGGTCCCTGGCGGGGGGGGGGGGGGTCCGGGAGGTCAGGTCATTACAACAGTTATGTCAGGCGTTCGTGGCTCAGTTGTCTATCTGATCCACAGTTCTGGATGAGGTGATCAAGTAGCAGAGAGCTGATCGTAGGCTTCAGGAGATGGTGGGCAAGGTAGGCATTGCTTGAGATGAGGACAGTGTCATTAGATTTCAGCACCGAGTTTGTGTCCCTGATATTGTAGACGTTTGTGAGTGTGTACTTGCAGAAGCACACAGGTCGAGGTTCTCCATTCATCTAGGCAACACCAAGATGTACTAGGACTTGAAGAGATCTTTCTGGTGGTCTGGCATGAAGAAGGATGTGGCCGAGTTTGTGTCCATATGCTTAGTGTGCCAGCAAGTGAAGGCCGAGCGCCAGTGACCATCGGGTCTTATGCAGAAGATGGAGATACCGGTATGGAAGTGGGAGGCAATCACCATGGACTTTGTGATGGGTTTGCCCAGGTCAGCCAAGGGCAATGACTCGATTTGGGTGATTGTAGATCGTTTCTCCAAGACTGCTCATTTCTTGCCCATGAAGAAGAAACATTTCGTGGAGAGTTTAACTAGGCTGTATGTTAGCAGCATTGTGAGGTTGCATGGTGTGCCAAAGTCCATTATCTCGGATAGAGGCCTGCGGTTTACATCGAGGCTATGGCAGGGTCTTTAGGAGGCATTGGGTTCTTAGTTGAAGCTTAGTTCGGCGTTTCACCCTCAGACAGATGGCCAGTTCGAGAGGACGATTCAGACGCTCGAGGATATGTTGAGAGTGTGCGTGCTTGATTGGAAGGGTGATTGGGAGCGTCATCTACCTCCTATGGAGTTCGCCTGCAATAATAGTTTTCATGCGAGCATCGGCATGGCTCCATTCGAGGCTCTGTACAGGCGACCCTGTAGATCTCCTTTGTGCTGAGAAGAGACAGGTGATAGATAGTTGGTTGGTCCGGAGTTGGTGCAGGAGACTTCAGATAAGATTCAGCTTATCAGGCAGAGATTGGTTGCGGCGCAGGATAGGTAGAAGAGATACGCCGATAACAGAAGGAAGGATTTAGAGTTCGAGGTTGGCGAGCATGTATTTCTCAAGGTTTCTCCTACCCGAGGCGTGGTCAGGTTTGGCAGGCATAGCAAGTTGAGTCCGAGATTCATTGCCCGTTTGAAATTCTCAGGTGGATGGGCAGTGTGGCATATGAGCTAGCTTTACCCCCAGCACTAGCGAGTGTACACCTAGTTTTCCACGTGTCTATTCTCAGGAGATATATGCGAGATCTGTCGCATGTTATTAGTCACGAGCCAGTGGAGATTCACCCAGACTTGTCGTATGTAGAGCAACCAGTAGCTATCCTAGATCGGAAGGTTAAGCACCTCAGGAACAAGAGTATTGCATCAGTGAAGGTGTTATGGACGAATTTCTCGTGGGAGGAGGCTACATTGGAGCTTGAAGACGCCATGAAGAAGAAGTATCCCCATTTGCCATTCTAACTTCGAGGATGAAGTTTTCGTTTAGGGGGAGAGGGTGTAAGGCCCTCGAATTTTGTTCATATTATGTTTATTTAATTCTGTGCATATGGTATTTATTTATTTTCTGTACATAGTATGTTTATTTATTTCTGTGCATGTGTGCTTGTTGATGTTTTAAGTTCTGTCTGAAATCCCTGGTTAAGATCAACATCACCTGACGTTAACAGCAGGTTGACGACAACATGTGTGCCGTTGACTGCATGGGCAGAGGATATAGACGTCCAGATCGATTGACGTCTACTTCCTGTTAGCGGCAGCAAAGTGTCCGTTTACTTCTCTAGCTGCGTTTGGGATTCCAGATCTGAAACGACTGCATTTTCTCCGAGTTCTAATTAGGAAAGCTAATCCCAACGGTTAGGAATCCTAATGCTAGGCACACCCCAACTCTTAACCCTATGAAACTTAGAGATTTTGGCTAGGTTAGGTGTAGCGGTCCTCGTCGTTCAAACCCATTAACCTAATAACGGGCCTGACCCGACTCCACCTCCCACGATCGGGCCGTAGCCTCGCAAGGGATACCATTCACAAGTTCATAGAAATATAAAGGAAACAACTCAAATATATATAAGATTGCCTTCTCACAAAATATTTACATGAAATATACATAGCCTTTTTCACAACTTTAGCCAAACATAACTACAAGAACGACCTGGGTCATACCCCGAGGTGTACAAGAAAGAAAATTACACTGCTAGTGGTGCAGACCCAACTCCGCTACGATGCGGCTCTGAACTAGAAGAGGGGCAAGAAGCCTCCTGCTCTCCCTCACCTGAAAGAAGTAGGGGTGAGCCTCACGAGTCACTGGCTCATTAGGAAAACTCCCCCAAAAGCCAAACAAAACCAAACTCACAAGTAAAGAAGCAGGAAGCTACACTATCAATTTATAGAACTATCCACACAAAATATTAAAGCTGTAAACACTACTTACCGCATGCCATTAATCGAAATCAGCCTTTAATAAATAAATGGAAAACCATGCCAAGTGTACGCGCTAAAGTAGAAAATGCCACACTCGAGTCACGAAGTCTGGTTCGCGACACCAGCAATCCGACCCAGACAAACCACATAGGTCTACCTCTTAGTCTCGCAGCCACAGACGTAAGGTCCAGCTGCGACTCCACTAGAACAAGTCAAGAAACTGTGGAGACCAACCAATACCACTCCTACAGACCACACTGCCGCAAGTCCATGTATGGCACCTTTAGGGTCTTTCGCCTGAGCACCCTAAAGTGAGGCCTTGGAAAATAGGACTAGCTGAGGCCCAGTACGTCTATTGGTGTCCGTAACCCCCAACCACGAGTGCGCTACAAGTGACAAAGCAGAAACTCTCACAAGTCACTGTCCTACTGCCATCTTTCCCTCAGCTGGATGTACAACTCTACACAAGAGCGAGGGTGTCCAGGAAGGTGACACAGACCTTGACCGTACACAAGTACCAGGATAAGACCCGAGCACTAATGTGCCTGGCTCACAAAAACTGGGGCTCCCAACTAAAGAGGTAACCACAATAGGTGTCGTACTACTCACCACGCACAGTAGGTGTCGTACTACTCACCACGCACCCACAAACCACGTGCACACCGCTCAAACCACGTGAACACCACGTCAACCACGAGAACAACTAACTTCTCGAGCTCTGCAGATGCTAATGCACCGCTTACCATTACCATGCACGACAAATAATAATAATCCGATAATTGCACAAGCATGCATAACACCAATGCCCTCGGAACCCTAAACGCAACAGGGTCTACTGTCACCTTCTGAACGCAACGCCTCGATATGTCGCGTTCAGAAGCAGAACGCGACGGGTCGAACTGTCGCATTCAGAATGCGACAGGAAGGTCCGTTGCCTTCACAGATAGTATGTAACGACCCTCTACATACCGGTACGATTATACCAATCCACGTCGGTACAAGGGAGCCATCACAGTGGGACATTGACCCAACACTAAACGATAGGTTGATATGCACATGAATAGCAAAGAGTACAGCGGAAATAAAATATACATTCTTATTCCATCATCATCATCATATCCATAGTCTAAATAGTAATAAGAGAAATACTAAAGTCCACATTATTACAACTTCAATAAAATACATTGTTCACATGAATTATACAATTCCACTGATTACATACTATGAAAAGAAAATAACAACGTAGTAGAGTCCACAAGTGAAGCTACTCCTCGCGCTCGGAGTCGCTCCTCACAACGTACTCGTCAAGCACGGGTACACCTGTCTCCCTGTACGCCGAAGCAAGTATGAGTCTAAATAGACCCAGCAAGCAATCTAAGAATGAACTCCTTACACATATCACATATACATGCTATCTTTTAACAATAAATATAATCCATGTTGCATGCTTCTTACAATTTAAACTACTAACATGGAACTCATAGCAATAGAAACACATGTTCCATGCTTATAACATTAAACAATATACATAATCATCCTACACATGCTTACTACATAACATGTAACATGATTTAAAGGTACAATCTAATTCCATACATTTCACTATTATGTACAATTTAAGCAATGTAACTACGTACAAGATAAATAGTGCACCTAGCATGATATCTAATCATTTTCTCATGCAATTATCACATTTATACACACATTTTACTTGCTGTTTTGACATGAATTAAACATATTCACAATGGTTTACACTTGTCCACATACTAACTCATTTACTTGACAATTTCACATGCTCCTTTTTCACATTGCACAATTCATATATTCACATCCACCTATTTACACTTAGTTGCCGTAACACAGTCCAAACCACCACTAGAAGAACACACATACACTTACACATATCCATCACCTAGGCAACACAGTAATAGATCTTGGTTAATTGCGCAGAATCGGGAGAAGCACTCTCCACCCTGACCAGTGGTACTTGTCCACCTCAAGGATTTCATCATAATGCCCATAGGATATCACACACATTGAACCTTCCCGTAGGGACTTTACTACAGTACAATTCCACAGCCCTCTATGGTAGCAGTGTCACTAACAGCACAATTATCACGTTATCATTTAACCACATGTTCACATGATACACATGTATTAATTTGCACATTTACATACATCATTTACATATATACATGGATCAGTTACAAAGCATGCTATTTCTGTTTTGCAATGACAATTTTACTCATAATACATTCTTAATCATGCTTCTAATCACTGATTTACACATAATTGAACTTAACATGTCTAACATGGTCATTATCCCTTATTTAATCTATAGCAGCACCTACTGTTATTAAAACAAAACAAATTTTTTATCACATGCTCTAGATAATAAACATGTCACATGCTCAATTTTTTAGATTTTTCGAATTTGTACAATAATTATAGCAATTAAAACAATTTTAGGCCTATTTATCACAAATCCATTTATACATGGTACACAATAGGATAGTCAAGCCTAACCATTTTAAAACTTGCCAACAGTCCTTATAAGCACACAAAAAATTTATAAAACCCTAATGTACAATAAACCTAATTATTCAGGAATTATCAGGATCATATCATGCTCACAGCCCATTTACAAAAATTCTAATAAATAAAGCAAATTACAGAAATGTGCCATGTTCTATTGACATGGCCTAATGACTGTACCTGACCCAACAAAATTTTCACAGCATATACATACTTAGAAGTCCGAAAAATACATCACAGAGATCAAAACATCATTATGTAAAACCTGGTGAACTTGGCGGCACAAGGGTTGCCGCCAACAGGGGTTAAAGGCACACGATGTTGCCGTCAACTCAAGAACTTGACGGCACACATGTGGCCGTCAATCTCCTGTTTGCAGAAACACAGATAGGGCGCACAAATACAAGAGAATAGGGGGTTCTAGGACATGAGAAAAATTCCACAAAATTCCTGGGACCTACTAGACATAGGTAGGGATGAGATTCATGGGTTACTTGCCTTAGAAAATTTATCAAATCAGATTAAATTGCTGAAGATGCCCTCCTCAGCCTAGCCAAGAGGGTGCCCAAATCTCCTCCCGAACCGGTTCCTGTGTTGATGCTGGTTGCACACCGGAGTCAGGGAAGCCTCACCAAGGTCCAAAGCCTCTCCCAGTCGATGTAGATTGCCAAGAGATGCACCACAATGCCAGATCCAAGCCTCCAAAGTTCATCTTTCGCACAGAAAGTTCTAGGGTTTCTCAAAGAGCCAAAGGAACCTAATCTGGCCGAAAGAGGGTGTTTTTATAGAGCCAAAGGGTTTGGGTACGCATTAGATAGGTTTTTCCTACCGTTGGAGGGGGTTTCCAAAATCGGGACCGGAGGAAACGCGGCCGTTTCTAGATTTGAAACCGCAAAATTTCTGGGAAATAAATGGCCATATTGCTTCCGTTTACTGGGAATCAGCGTCCATCGATCTGGACGTCGACTCTCCCATAAACGTCCACACATGTCGACGCCAATTGGCATTTCGGCCAGAACACAGAAAATAGATATACATGCATTCACCTTATAATTTATATACTCTATACATCATATTATTTAAATACAATATGTATAATGTAAATATGTACATAAGTAAACACATATATCATATGTACATCATTTGAATATATATAATATATAATATATATATATATATATATATATATATATATATAATACATACAAAAAAGCAACTAACCACCATGTGATAAAATCTAAATAAAAGAACAAAGTTCGAGGGCCTTACCAGTAACCCTAATCCGGGATCCCATCTCCGGATCTCCCATACAAACCATATAAAACGATGTAAAAACCAATTATTCATGCTCTATTCATTGTCCTAGCATGGTATCTAGCCTCTTAACAAACCACACATGCATCACACGCAATCCACGACATAAAACGAGGCAGAATGTCCCTACCTTCATGAAGAACGCAAAGAACGATGATACCCCAGCATTTCCCCCGCTCCGTGCCACGTCCTCGCGGTAAGACCACACCGAAAACGACGCCAGAACATCAAATTGCCCGAAAAACCTCCGCAGCAACCCTTCCTGGCCGAGTAGAGCTTTCTGAGCTCTGTTCGGCCGACCTAAGCTTAAAACGTCTCACAGTTGAGAACGTGATGTACCCTACCATCGTGGCAAGAACGCGACGTAGGAGGCCGTCGCCTTCCCACTGTTGACGTCAGTAAGGCCACCTAGTGCGCGACACGTGGTGAACATACAGATGAAGAGTGCTCTGCGGCAGTAGCCATAATGCGACACTCGGGCCGTTGCATTCAGAACACACATTCCTCATTGTCGCGTTCACAGACAGTGAACCAACAGTGCTTGGGCCCAAACTGCCGGCCCATGAAGCCCCGAAAACCTTGCTTAAACACGTGTAACACACACTAAAAGACCACACACTGGCCTCCACAACCACTAAGCTATGATCCAAACGTCAGTACGCTGCATTACTATCACCTAAAAGAATTTCGCCCTCGAAATTTAAGAAGAAAGCTCGACATCAAAATTTTCAATTAAACAAGCATGGTACTATCACCTAAAAGATTAAAGCTTACTCAAACAAGTATGGATACACTTTCATCATTTCCTCGGCTAATTCCCACGTATCCTCTCCGCCTTGCCTGTTCTCCCATCCGACTTTCACTAATTCAATTTCTTTATTCCTTAGATTCTGGGTTCTGCGGCCTGTAATCTGTATTGGATATTCTGGCATTGTCATGTCTGGCTTCAAATCATCTCTTTGATAACTGGCCACTTGAGACGGATCTCGGATATATCTTCTAAGCATAGAAACATGAAACACATCATGAGCATATGTGAAATCTGCTGGGAGATTCAATCTGTAAGCTGTCTCACCAATTCTTTCAAATATCTGAAATGGGCCAACATATCTCGGACTCAATTTGCCTTTCTTGTTGAATCTGAGCATGCCCTTAGTAGGAGAAACTTTCAAAAACACATAATCACCAACTTCAAACTGTAATGGCCTGCGCCTGGTATTTGCAGAGCTCTTTTGACGACTCTGCGCTGTTTGAAGCTTTTCTTTAATAAACTTAACCATTTCTGCACATTGCTGAATTAATTCTGGACCCATAACCTATCTCTCTCCTACCTCATGCCAATTCAGTGGTGTCTTGCACAGTCTGCCATATAATGCTTCATAAGGTGCCATTCCAATACTTGCATGATGACTATTATTATATGCAAACTCTACCATACCCAAGTGGTGCTTCCACGTACCTACCCATACTAAGCAGCAAGCTCTCAACATATCTTCTATAGTCTGAATGGTTCTTTCTGTTTGCCCATTTGTCTGTGGATGATAAGCGGAATTGTACCTCAATTCTGTACCAACCACCCTCTACAAACTCCTCCAAAAGCCCGAAGTGAACCTAGGATCTCGATCTGAATCAATGGTGACTGGAATTCCATGCAAAGGTACTATTCTATCTACATATATCTGGCTAATCTATCCATAGTCCATGACATACTTACTGCTAATAATCTGTAAACTTTCGTCAATTTATCCACAAAAACCCAAATTCCATTATGACCTATTGTCCTCCTGGGCAAACCAACTACAAAATCCATGGCAATATCATCCCAATTCCATTGTGGAATGGGTAATGGCTGCAACAGTCCTCCTAGCATCTGGTGCTCTGCTTTCACTTGCTGACACACTGCACATCTTGCTACAAACTCTACAATCTCTTTCTTCATATTAGACCACCAGAAATGCTTCTTTAAATATTGATACATCTTGGTACTACCTGGATGGATGGTGTATCTAGACTTATGAGCTTCCTCTAACACTTTCTGCCTCACCTCGGCATCTGCTGAAACATATAATCTGCCCTTAAGCATAACTACACTGTCATCATCAAGTGTCACCTCCTCCATTCTCACAATATCAACCAAATTTTCATCTGTTTTTTGAGCTTCTATTATCTACCAATATAGAGAAGGTTCCACTGCACTTTTGCTAATATTGCTCGCCGCTGACTATTTGGCACATCCAATGAATTTTCTGCCACTTCTTCATACACTTTCCATTCTCTGATCATAAGTTGATTCATAACTGCCTTTCTACTTAGTGCATCTGCCACCACATTTACTCTGCGTGGATGATATGCCAAACTGAAGTCATAATCTTTCCAATATTCCATCCACCTACGCTGCCTCAAGTTTAGATCTTTCTGAGAGAAAATGTGCTTCAAACTCTTGTGATTAGTAAATATCTCAAACCTTTCACCATACAGATAATGCCGCCAAATCTTCAGTGCAAACATAACTGCTGCCAGCTCTAAATCATGTGTCGGATAATTCTCTTCATGCTTTTTCAACTGTTTGGATGCATAGGCCACCACTTTTCCATGTTGCATTAACACTGCTCCCAGACCTCTTCTAGATGCATCTGTATACAATACAAATCCACCACTACATGACAGAATCTCCAATATTGGTGCTGTGGTAAGCCTCTTCTTCAGCTCTGCAAAACTGCGATGAGAATCTGAAGACCACACAAATGGCACTCCTTTCCTTGTCAATCTTGTCATTGGAGTTGCTATCTTTGAGAAGTCTTGGATGAACCACCTGTAATATCCTGCCAGACCCAGAAAACTTCTTATTTCTGTCACTGTCTTCGGTTCTTCCCATTTCATCACTGCCTCCACCTTAGCCGAATCAACTGCAACCCCTTCACCTGAAATCACATGACCCATAAACTGGATTTCCTTTAGCCAAAATTCACATTTGCTAAACTTGGCATACAACTGGTGATCTCGCAAAGTCTGCAACATGATCCTCAAGTGTGCTGCATGCTCTTCCTCTGATGCTGAATACACCAAGATATCATCAATAAATACTACAATGAACTGATCCAAATGCGAGTGAAATATCCTATTCATCAAATTCATAAAAGCTGCTGGCACATTGGTTAGCCCAAACGGCATAACCACAAACTCATAATGCTTATATCTAGTCCTGAAAGCTGTCTTATCAATGTCTTCTTCCTTAATTCTCAACTGATGATACCCTGACCTCAAGTCAATCTTATAAAATACCTTGGCTGATTGAAGCTGATCAAACAAATCATCTATTCTGGGAAGCGGATACGTATTCTTAATTGTTACCTTGTACTTCTTACTTTTAGCTATATATAAAATCTGAAAACCCGATATCGACATTGGAGTTCGCTTCTCTATCATATCCATTCGAAAAAAAAAACCTTGTTCAATTGCCTGTAGTCAATACACATTCTCATACTACCATCCTTCTTTTTAACAAATAACATTGGTGCTCCCCATGGCGAATGACTGGGTCTGATGAAGCCTTTCTCTAGCAATTCCTACAATTGCTTCTTCAATTCCTTCAGCTTTGCCGGTGCCATTCTATAAGGTGCCTTTGAAATGGGCATACTGCCTGGCTGCAACTCAATTGTGAAATCCACCTTTCTATGCGGAGCCAACCCTGGCAATGCTTTGGAAATACATCTGCAAATTCTCGAACTACTGGTACCATTTCTACAGACTTATCTGTCTCTACTAAACTAACTGAAGCAAGATATGCTACACACCCAACATTTATCAACTTTCTAGCTCTAAGTGTAGAAATAATAAACTTGGAAGTGTAAAAGGGCATACCTTGAAACTCAAACATTACTTCACCAGGTCTGCAAAATCTGACATTCTTCTTTCTACAATCCACCAATGCCCCATAAGCTTCCAGCCAATCCATTCCCAAAATGACATCATAATCCTTCAATGAAAGTGCATACAGTCTTCCTAGCATCTGATTCCCCTTAATTACTATTGGAACTGTTGAGCAACTATCCCCTAAGAAAATTATTTAAGACTTTAAATTATTTTAACATTGTGATTTTGCTATGACAAAACCTTTTAAATACTTTCTAAAAATCAATCTACTAGAATATATCACAGAAAATGTTTTGAACAAACACTATCTCGAAAATTTTTCGAAGTCCACAGACTACTCTATGTATCACACTGAATCCGACTGTGGACTCTGACTCTGAAAAATCGAAGTGGACTTTCCTTGGAAAATCGAAGTATGGACTCTATTTATTGAGAAGTTGAATCCTAGACTCTGACTTTGAAAAGTCGAAGTAGGGTATCATATTCGAAGTTCCCTCTCCGACTTCCAAAAGTCGAAGTCTACTCTTCTACTCCATGAAGTCGAATGAGTTCACTCCAACTTTATGAAGTCGAATTCCTTCTGGGATTTCTATAGAGTCGAATGCTAATATATTCCTGTTATCTTAGACTCCGACTTTAGAAAGTCGAATTACATTTCTTTTGTCTCCGACTTCCCTGACAACTTCTGTACAACTTTTTCCATGCAAATACTATTTTATAGTTTCATGAAATCTTGTTTGTTTGGTATCACATTTGCTTAAAGATATTCTTTATAGA
>CM024762.1:93819772-93933641 GCA_014218235.1 Colocasia esculenta | reverse complement strand
TGATGATGGTTTGTGGGAGTGTAAATGACCATCGTGTGCAATCTGAGTATTTGTGTACAATGTCTTAATATTTGTGTGCACTATCCCAATATTTGTGTGCATTGACACAGTATTTATATGCATTCAGCATGGGGTGTACGGGATGACGTTTGTGTCTATTTTGTATTAAATGCAACACTGTCCGAACCGCACGAGAAGGGATCTGGTAAGGCACGAAACCATTATCCTGTCTTCTTCACGTGGACTAATCGGATTCACGCACGATGAATCCACATTCGCTATACTCCCGTAGGGTCGTGAACATAATATTTCTCAACAACAATATATTGCAAGAACAAAGTGAAACAATGAAAAGCCACAAAAAAGAAAATGTTATGAGAAATACGACTAAATAGTATCAAAATTGTCAGTCGCTATTTATTCTTTTTCTTGTGGTGAGAACACCCAATGATGACCTGCTCACAGAGTAAATCCTCATCAATAAAAGGCGTCCTAATAACTATAATTCTCCTATAATTGGAGAGCAAGTATGTCGACAATATATTTAAACAACAAGAGGGAAGACCCAAAAAAACACTTTCTTGTAAGAACACCTAAGAATGATATCATCACAATGAAGTCAAACAACAAAAAAGGCCGAGCTCCTTCTCCTTCCCTGCGTGCAGACTGAAAGAGATTTTTATGCGTGCAGACTGAAAGAGATTTTTATTTGTTCGCCCCCCCCCCCCCCCCCATCCGCCTCTGTACCTGGAGTAGTGGTGAATAAGAGGAAATGCAACAATATTTTCTCATAATTATAAGTTAGAGAGAGATCTAGCTCGTGGCGCAGGCCATGACTCTTGTTACCCTGTGGGTTTGCGGGTTGTCCTGCCTCCGGACAAAAGAGATGGATCTTCTTAGTATTGCACAAGAGGGGATCTCAATAAGTACAAAGTAAAAATTATATTTTACATTTAAACAATCATTCAATGTAAAAAAAATTATATTTACATCGGAATCAAAATATATATAAAAATAAAAATTAATTAGAAGTCCCTCACCGTAATAGGGAGATTTTTACTGTAACATGATTAACGTATATATTGTAATAAGATATAACTTACTGTAATGAGTTACAGTTTTATCATGAATTAGAAAATAATTAAGTCAAATATCTATTAGGGACTCCTAATTAATTTTTTCAATATAAAATGCCATTTTTAATCTTGTACGGACGGGATCCCCTTCTACGTAATACTGAGGGGTTTCTATCTCTGGACAAAATGATGTATATTAATTGAAGCTCAAACTGCAATGACTATTGAATAATATTCCCTACACACCCTTCTATTATAATGATTAGATGACAAGAATATTTATTGTAATATTAATCTGTAATAATGATGAGGTGGATTACAAAAAAGTAATCTTATTAGTTGAATAAAAGAGAAAAAAATCCTTTTACTAATAAAATTACTTTCTTATAATTCAAGTACATAATAATTATAAAAATTAAGAAAAAATTAATTGTGGGCCCCTGTCAGATGGTTGTACATTTTTCTCGTCCCTGTCAAAATACTGGAAGACGTAAAGTCCTTACTTTTCCGCCCAGTTTAATTCCAGCCCTACTTTTGAGACGTCACCATTACGACCATCGATTCATGAGTTCTGTCTCTTTTCCCATTCCCGTCTTACCCTTCTGTCCTTTCGAATGTCTTTTTCCCAATTGACACTGACGCTTCTATCTTTTCGAAGGGCCATCAACTCTGATCGATGGGAAAGTTGCTCTTACATAACGTGCTGAGCACACTTACAGAAACCATTGACATCACTTACCCAGGTCCTTTTGAAGGCACGTGAACCGTTCTTCGCAACTATAAAATGAACACAGGGCCTCATATTTATCCTTCACAAGCTT
This sequence comes from Colocasia esculenta, assembly GCA_014218235.1. Taxonomy (NCBI): domain Eukaryota; kingdom Viridiplantae; phylum Streptophyta; class Magnoliopsida; order Alismatales; family Araceae; genus Colocasia; species Colocasia esculenta. The sequence goes on along the minus strand of CM024762.1, from coordinate 93,931,744 downwards.
CTCTGAGTCTTGTTTTTCCTATCTTTCTTACTCGTCTTCTTCCTCTTTATTTGCAGATGTCTTCATCTGACGGTGTTTCCACAGGGATGGCAAGGCACCTACGTCACCGATGCCACCGTCGCCCATGGCGCCACATGCTCCACCTTCGTCACCGCCCTTCAACCCCGACTTCTGCAAAGGTTTTACACTGGCTAGAAGATGGCTTTAGCCAAAGCTTCTCAGATGTACGGCAACAAGGGCCTCACCAACATCTTCCTTGACATCGGCCCTGAGGCAGAACCCATCTATTCCTCCTCCCCTCCCTCCCCTGTCTGTTCCTCCTCCCCTGTCGTCCTCCTCCCCTCCCTCCTCCCCTGAGTGGCTAGCTTAGGGAGTGTAGAGAGTTATTAATGTAATGGGGCTTGTTTATGTAATATATTTTCGTTTTATGCAGTCTTCTGTGGCCAATATAAAATCCATTATATGTACTCTCTATCATGCAAACTCAACATGTTAGCAATAACATATTGTAACATGCTATTATCTATACTATAATCAAAATAAGTAAATACTGTAACAGGTTATTACGTATATTGTAATAGTGTAGTGCTTGTACTGCCAGTAGAACTGCAAGAGTGTAGTGATCGTACTGCAGGTAGAACTGTAAGAGTGTAGTGCTCGAACTGTAACATGCTATTATCTATACTATAATGAAAATAAGTAAATACTTTAACAACTTATTACGTATACTGTAATAGAAAACGTTATTAGACAGTGCTCACTATAATAAATAAACAAGTATTTTCTCAAGTAAATAACAATATCATTACACTGGATGTGGGAATTGTACATGCGGCAAGTATATATGGTTCTTCTCCTTCAGCTATATACGCTCTGAACATTCTTGTGTATTGAAGTACGCTTTGATGAAGTGGAGGGCGAACCTTGCTCGTACGGTTGACATGTCATCCTGACTGAAGGAAAACCTTGAGTGTCCCTACGTGCCAGACACTCCATGTATTTGCAAGTAAAAATTGCGCAATCGTCTCTCGATCCTTCTTGTGGGCATGGATCGGAGTAGCGTAGCGACCAATTTTCTGAATCAATATCCCTGCTCTTCATGTATGTTCTCAGTATCTCTACCTACATAAAAGAATTAACAAAAGAGTTCCAATTACTTGATGTACATTTACTGTAACATATGTAAATAAGTGTGCATGCTCTGTAACAAATGTAAGCCTTGTATGTAACACTTAGCACTTACGTAATGTGGAATGTCAGGACGATCTTTGTTTTTTAATGAATGATACACGTGGAACTCTTTTTCTTTAATATTGATGACCAAAAGAGCCCAATGGTTCGTCCCAACATGCATGGGGGAGAAGAGGAGTCTAATTCAGCTGAGGCGTAGTCCAATCTTTTGAAAGAGTAATTGAGATGTTGTTGTTTGCTCTTATCGTCTTTGCACGATTGGACGTAACCCCTTAAAGTGGCTCCCAGATATCCAAAAGTCTTGAAAATGTTCGGGTTCTCTTGACAGGGAGCAACAAGTAAGTGTTGAAGTAGCAATCAATTATAACTGATTCGCTCTGCCCTCCGAACAATAGTTTCCGGATGTCCTTAAATGTGAGGAAATTATCGTATCCTATAAGAGTGCCGCCGAACATCACAATCACTACATGTAAGAATGGTGTACATCTTCTGTAAGAATGGAGATGTCATACAGTAATAGACACAACTAATATAATGTAACAGAAAAGCTCCGAACTGTAAAAAAGAAAACATGTACTGTAACATGTACTCATTAATGATGCACTCTTCAGAAATCTTTCAATCCAAGACTTTTCGTCCACTCCTAATACTTCCCGGGCGACATAATCTCGTCTCCCCTCTTTCTTGCTCGTTGGAAGTGTGTATGTACTCTCTTGAGAGCTAAGAAGAAAGATCGGTTCGGAAGTGGACACATTGACGTTCGGAGCTTTGTAGCGATAATCCTTTGGCTGCGATGGAGTAAGTAATAAAAGAATTTTCTGTAAGGGGACTTTAATGTTACTGTGATGGATCTTAATGTTTGTTATGTAACATTAAGGTTACTGTAACAGAACGTTAAAGTTATGTATCTTCTAATGTTAAGGGAAACTATACCGTATATATCTCATGTTGCCGCCTTTTCTCATCCCAGTTGTAACTCGTCTGGACAATGAGGATGGGGAAATATGATGCATCTTCCTCTTCTTCTCTTCCTCTTCCATCTTCCTCTTCTCCTCCTCCTCCTCCTCCTTCCTCTTCTTCTCTGCCTCCTCCGCCTCTTCCTCTTCTTCTCCGCCTCCTCTGCCTCCTTCCTCTTCTTCTCTGCCTCCTCCGCCTCCTTCCTCTTCTTCTCCGCCTCCTCTGCCTCCTTCCTCTTCTTCTCTTCCTCCTTTTCCTTCCTCTTCTCCTCCTCTTCCTCCTCCCTCTTCCTCTCTTCTTCCTCCTCCACCTCCTTCCTCTTGTGCTCCTCCTCCTCCTTCCTCCTCTTCTGCTCCTCCTCCGCCTCCTTCCTCTTGTGCTCCTCCACCTCCTTCGACTTGTGGGGAAGAAGAAGCAAGAACATAGAAGCACAAACCAAAGCTTCATCGAAGTTTCAACAGCTAGCTCACCCTCTTGTGGAATGTACTGCGTAAGCTTTCGCAAGACATTGTGCTTGTCATTGTTGTTTGGATTCAAGGAAGCGGCACAAACTAGCTTTTGCCCCATCCGCCTTTAGATTAATGGGTGAATCATGATTGGGTATACCCATAACCGTTTCCAGGTCTGAAGGACGAAAAGGCAAGCTGCAGGGGCCAATCTTAAAATGATCTTCTCATTCGAAACATGTTATCAGATCGACTATCAGGGACATAGGGTAGGTCACCACTTTGCATTTGACATACGCATGGAATGATGAATTTCTCATTAACTTGAGATGCACGCTCCTAAACTACAAGTCTTGCATAACGCTATAGTACCATGAAAGCGAACATCGCGTATTAAATTGATTCCGATCCTTGTCTACAAAGAGAAGATCAAAACTTTTATATAAAAAAAAAGCATCCAGTCAACAAAGACCGGACACAGGGTAAGAAGAAAGATTACTACTTCAGACGACTTGGAGGGCGGTTTCATCCACTTCCATCACCATCAACGCTTCTTGCTCCGCTTCCACCGCAATGCGACCAATCACCGCGCTCGTAGGAGATCCATGGCTTGCCATCGTTAGAGGGGACAGAGAGATCGCTTCGGCTACAGATGTAACTCAAAGAATGGAAAACTGTAACAGAGAAGAGGGCTAGTGCAAGAATGGCGGTGTAGGTGCATGGAGTTCCGGAATGCCGCGATATATGCAGGGATGGGTTCGGTAGCCGAGGGAATGGCGGTGCACTGCAATGATGAACATCGTGCGGCTGAACATAATTGGTATTCCCGGCGATGGACGTCCAAGCTATCACGTCCATTCGTCTAGCGCTTTCCCACCAACACTGCTTCACGATACACACTCCCGCCAAATTGACCCACATCAACTCATCTCCTCACACATGCTATTTATAGATACTACACGCTAGGGTTGTCAATGGGTCGGGCCGAGGCTGGGCTTAGATGAGCCCGGCCCAGGCCCGACTCATCAATATGAAAGCCCTAGCCCGGCCCAAGCCCGAGCAATGTCGGGCCGGGCCCAATATTTTACAAATTGTAAAGCCCGACTAAGGCCCGGCCCGGCTCGAATGCTTAAATAAAATTAAATAATAATAAAAATAATATATTTAATAGTATAAACTTATAATCTCATTCCAATTAAGTAGAGTTTTGACGTTCTTATTTAATTTGTTTAAAAAGTGAGTTTTAACTTTTAAATAAGTAAAATAACATAATTTTAACTAAGTAAAATTTAAGATTTGAAAAGAAAAAAGGAAAAGAGAACGGGTCGGGCCGGCACATCGGGCCGAACTCAAAGGCCAAGTTCGGTCCATGGGCTTAGTCAGGCTGGCCTTTTAAGCCCTACTAAAAACCCATGGGCCGAAAAGAGTCTTGCAGCCCGTCCCAAAATCGGGCCAAGCCCGCGGGCCTATCGAGACGGCCCCGCCCATTGACAGCCTACTACGCGCCACATTTTTATGGAAAAAAAGTCTTTCATTCGCGTTCCTCTGCGACGCAATATGGAACAGCTCCCTGGAAGATGTGCATTTGGAGATCAAAGTTTTGTTCTTTTCATAGGGTATAAACATGTAGGAAAACATGCTGAAGTATCTTCTTCCCATTGATGGCCACGTTGAACAAGTGTTGCATGACGATGGGGATGTCCAAGCTATGTTTGATCTTCACAAGTGTCAAGAAACAACATTCATAAATCTACACATTCATGTGGTGGACTCTCGTTGCCTCAGTACGCATGCTAGTCGGCAGTCAGGTGATCCGCCACAACTTGACAGGTACATACTCCATGCGTCGTTCCCATGCATTCTTCAACAGCCTTCATGGTTATCCCATGCATCATGTGTACATTTTTTACAGAAGTACTTCAAACATGCATGGTGCTTCTTTGGAAACGACAGAACCGTCCCACTTACCAGGAAGCAGTCTATAATTGTACGACGACCGAACAGAAGGAGAGGAAGGTGAAGTACCAGTCTTGACGCAATATTGTCTAGGTAGAATACATTCAGTAGGACAAGTCTCATAGCAAAGAGCAATTGCAGATGGAATGACAAATTACGCGATCACATGAGGATTTAATGGAAATATTGAAGAACGACTCTGTACGATTAACTGTACGGTGCAATGTAGATGTTTGCCCATGGCGCCTCATGAGTCCATCATTTGTCAAGGTCCAGAATTTGCAATCAAGAGTCTGAACAACATACACAGCTAGGGTGTGACATTATGAGCGATTAACATCCTAGGACATCTAAGAAGTGGGTTGCAAAATACTGTGAAGGGGAAACTAGTTGATAAACCCACTTATAGAGCAAGTAAAATGATGAGAGACATACTCGAGATTACGGTATCTTCATCCTTATCATCAGGTATGCCATGATTTTAATTCTAACACATCATGACTTCTACTGTAATGCATACAACGAGAACTGTAAGTTTCTGGCGCTTGTATTGTAACAACTATAATCATATACTATAAGGGTCCGTATTGTAACAACTGTAATCATTACAAAGTATACTGTAACAATCTATGCAGGCCACTATATCAACAACAGTATAGTCTGTAAGGTATAAGGACAAGTACTGTAACAATCTGTAAATGGTCTGTAAATAGCATTGTATATCATCTAACATACCATGTATCATCATATATATCAATAGGCATGGTGGGGCAAAGAAGTTTCTGTCAGTTCTCTATATGGAGATTTCAGAACAAGCTATCATATGTTGCACTGGTACAGCGAACGTGCATTATAGTCAAACCCGGGTTCGGTTTTATCTCTAGAAGTGCACCCGGAGACACAACGTTTCAAACACTTTTCATATGCTTCCAAGCATCTGCATATGGGTTCGAAGTTGGTTGCCGACCTATGCTCTTTTTGGACGGAACTCATATCAAACAACATAGAGTACAAGGGGTTATACTTGCAGCAAGTGCCTTAAATGGTAACAATGAGCTATTCATTGTAGCGTACTCCATCGCAATTCAGAAACATATGACAACTGGGTCTGGTTTCTACAAAATTTGAAAAGGGCATTACTCTCAGATAGAAGGATTGTCTTCCTATCATACAGGGGGAAAGGTCTGAATGAAGCGATTCCTGACATATTTCCAAATGATCATCACGGCTACTGTTTCCAGCACATCATGTAGAACTTCAACGACCAATGTGCAGGGAAATATGCCGCCCCTTTCAAGAAATTACTTAGAAAAATCCTCCAGTACATTGCCTATGCTGCCACTGAACAAGAGTACCAAGATACAATGATCACAATGGAGCTTAATTCTACAGATGCCAAAGAATGGGTGCTTCGAAATGATGTCGACCACTGGTCCCATGCTCGTTTCTCGGGACAAAGGTTCGCCTCTTCAATTACACAAGCAATATGTTCTATTACATTCCGCCATTTATGTTCTTACAGTTAGGCGTTGGCATGTCTTATAGTAACATATATAAGCTATACAGTAAGTATTATATTACAGTTACAGATATATGACGTTATAGAACGTGTTAAATGTGTTACAGTAAGTAGTGAAGACGTGTTATAGATATATGATGTTAAACTAATTTCTTTTACATTGTCTTACAGGTTGACGAGTTATACTCTAATTGGTAGAGTCATTCAACAATTGAATATATGATGCAAGAAGTCTACCAATACTACAGATGGTTGACAAAATTAGAGTTCAAATGATGGAAATGGCTGCAAAGAGGAAAATAGATGCAGCCTTGTGGGATACTCCATGATGTCCTAAAGTACAAAAAATCATCGAAAAAAAACTTCAAGAAAGAAGAAGTTTAGCAACTGTTATTCAGACGGAATTAAATTTGAGGTTATTGAAAGTATGAAGACGTACGCCGTAGACCTCCATCAACAAACATTCTCCTGTGGACATTGGCAACTTGTCAAGATTCCTTGTAAGCATGTATGCACAACAATTGGCAGTAATAAGGAGGCTGTTTCTCAATATGTTTCAGCATTTTACAGCACAGAAGTGTACAGGGCTGCATACGAAACAACATTCAACCTATCCAACATTTGACATGCCGGATCCGTCTCAACCATCTGATGTTCTGATCAAGCCACCGACAAAAAAAAAGTTGCTAGGAAGACCGAAAGAGGAGAATAAATTCAAGAGGAGAAGTAGAACATGCGTATATTTTCAAGGAGCAAACAATAGGTCACAATAGAAGAACTTGTAGCAACCCACGCCACAATCCTGAATGAATTAAAAACTTCTATAATTATTCTTTACCTAAAATGTGTAAGTGATGCCAATGGTTGCTGTAAGTGCCAAACACACATTATGTAAGTGCGAAACGCACGTATGTAAGTCCAACTTCCATAGATGGCGGAGGCGGATAGACAGGCGGACATGAAGAACGGTTCACGGGCCTTCAAAAGGACATGTGTAAGTGATGTCAATGGTTGCTGTAAGTGTGCTCGACACGTTATGTAAGAGCAATTTTCCATCGATTATAGTTCACGGCCCTTCGAAAGGATAGAAGTGTCAGTGTCGATTAGGAAAAAAATATTCGAAAGGACAAAATGATAAGACGGGAATGAAAAAAAGAGACAGAACTCGTAAATCGAGAGTCGTAAATGGTGATGTCTCAAAAGTGGGACTGAAAATTAAACCGGACGGAAAAGTAAGAACTCTACGTCTTCCAGTATTCTGACAAATACGAGGAAAAAAGTACAACTCTCTAACAAGAACTCCCAATTAATTTTCCCTAAAATTAATCTAATAATAAATATTTCTCTTTTCAGTTAAAATTTGTGAGAATAATTAGACGGGTTGGAATAGTTACCGATCGATAACATAGCACAATGAGAAGCATTGGACAATTAATTGACAAGTTCGACCATGATTAGACTAGAGAGGATAAATAGTTATTTGACAAAATGTGACATGATTTCGATATAGTGATGTATATATGAAGAATTAAGGGATCTACCCGTCCCCTGGTATTATGAAATTGACCTTATAATAAATATTTTTCTAAGATGACATTAGTTAGACTACTCTAAATTTAAGAATTGCGATCACCATTCTTAGATTAGACGGGGTTGAATACTTAATTATTGACGAGATGTAATTAGATGCGATGGATGTACGAGGAAGGGACCACGAGCATCTCTCTCCACCCCCCGTGGACCCTCGCTGCGGCATCTCCAGATTTCGGTGTCGGAGGCGAATCCTTCGAGGTATTTTCTGACCCTACCTACTTTAACTCCGATTATTTTTGTGTGTGATTTGATGTCTGAGCCATTTTCTCAGTAAGAGAAGATTTGAAAAAATGGGTGTGTATGGGTGGTCAAAACATCGAAGTCTGGGAAGATAACTGGATCCCTGATTACATTGGTTACTTGCCATCTGCAGTGGCAGAGCTTATTGACAGTGGTAAGTGGAATGAGCCTCTCATTAATAATCTATTTGAGGAAAGGGACAAAGATGAAATCCTAAAGATTAGACTCCCTCAAGAGCCTATGACAAGCTTGTGTGGACATTGACCCAAGATGGCCAGTTGAGTACCAAATCTGCTTACAAATTCCTTAATGACAAAAAAGACTCCCCTGATACTCTCATGAAGTCTGGAAAATCCTGTGGCAACCTTCCCTTTCCAAAGAATTTCCCCCAGTATTATCACTTCATATGGAAAGCTTTGGTAATGCTCTTCCCACCAAAATAGACTAGCTAGAATCAGCCCTCACATCACGGAGGAGCTGCCCAGTGTGTTGGGAGGAAGAGGAGGACTTGTGAGCACCTATTCTTTCACTGCATTCAAGCTCTTAGGGTTTGGTTTGCAAGCAATTTAAATGATAGGGTGAATGAGCACAACAGAGCTCTGGAAGACCGGATCAAGGACTGGGTCAGTCCCCCCTTTGCCACCAACAAGAAGGATCATAATGCAATTATGTGGAATATATGGAAAGCGAGATGTTTCCTGATTTTTTAATCAGAAACAGTTCACTATATATCAATTCTGTTCTAGGTTAATTTTATCAGGACTTATCTTTCTGGAACAATATGATGCCGCCTGCAAATCGCTTTGCTCCTGAGGCTCCAAGGCAGGCAGTCCTAAACTCCAATCATGATTATATTCTTCTAGCAGATGCAGCTTTTAAACATGATGTGCCTGTGGCAGGTATCATTCTTAATTCTTATTGACAAGAACAGAGTGATTAATATATAGGTGTAAAACCTCCATATCTCCTGCTTCCTCCCCAATTGAAGCTGAGGTCATTGCTATTCTCAAGAGCATTACTTGGGTTGCAGGTTGATTAGGCAAGGTTCATATATTTAGTGATGCTAATTAAGATGGTGGTTGAAGCACTGCAAATTATTATCCCAACACCAACATCTGGAGATGTTCCTGATGAGAAAACAGTGAGATATACACATATAGCATCACATTTCATCCCAAATAATATGAACATTGCAAACATTGTATCAAGTACAATTCGAATATAGATAGCAATAGGCGATTCCCAAAGAGCATAAATAAGAGAGTTTACAATTATCATGATAAACAATGAATAAGCAGGTAATAAGCAATCTCGGTGGAGGCGTTCCGTATAGGAACTTGCCTTCGAGAAGATATCGCCCCCACTACATGGTGCGACGAGAACTGGCGATCTTCCCTCAGGGTACAACCACGATAACAACGGGAATAGATGCTCACACAAGTAATCCCGTAAAACGAAAGCCATCATCATAAACCTAAATCTCCTTAATATGTAGAACGAGTAAAAGTGCAGGGAGAAGAAAATGTGCACCGAACGACGAAGAAAGCGGTCTCCCGCGGATGCCCGTAGATGAGCGCACAGGAATGCGTCCTTCGCTGGCGTCAAAGCGCACGGCGATGGCAAGAGACAGTCACGGTCGGAGGAGAGCGGAGTTCCCCTTTGGTGCGTCGCGGTTCCGGCAGAGAGACCAGGAAGAACCAGAGAGCAGGAAAGCGAGTCAACAGAGTTTCAGAAGAAACCCTCAGACGGTATCTCTCTCTCTCTTCGCGTCCTAACAACACCGCGCACGCCCCCTCCAACTAACTCACGTCTCTTCAGGAACGGGTGCGCCCCTTCACTTGAAGAAAATGGCAAAAAGGTAAATAAAAAGGAGACAGAAGGCCCAGCCCAACCAAGTCACACACACGCGAGCCCAGCCCGGCACGGGGGGCGGGCGCGCGTGTGAGCCCAGCCCGGCCGCCCGGCCCGGCGCGCGTGTGTGAGCTTGTTGCATAGCTTCCTCATGTTCACTAGAACATATCCTAAGAAGTACCCTTAGATATAAGGCCTTCAACTTTCTTGTGTTTTCCAATATGGGACAAAAGCCCCACACACAAACACACAAGAACACAACTCCCTCTTAGAACTTGAGTTACCCAATCTTCAAGATTTTAGCCAACACATCTTCTACCCAGCATTTTCTACCCAACATTCCCCCACTAACTCATGGTTTGCAGAGAGGGAATAAAACATAGGAGACACATGTCATGCTTTCAGTGAAAGTACCTTTCGGGTTTGAACTTTCTCCTAAGTATTCCAAATCTTACTATCACAGAATCGAAGTGAACTAGGTCTTGAACTTGATTCTTATATGTGAGAGTTGTCAAAGGAAACAACATAACATTAGGTTTGATAGCAATCTTCAGGGTTGCGCCTTATGGCCATGCGCCCTTTCCTGTATCATGAGTGCTTTCAAGAATAACCCAATTCTTTTATTTGCGGCCTCACAGAGACACTCACTTAGGTGGGCTTCTCCAAGGATGCACTGCTAACATCCTGCCTTACCGGGCTTGAACCCATTAAGAGCAAACAACTCATCCTATACTTGCAGTTGTAGACACTTTATTTATTAGGATTGCTGGGGAGAGACTCAGATACAAAGTATCTAAATGTATGTAAGTGTCTCTCAGTTCTTTCAACAGTTTGTTATTACCACATTGATCCTTCTTTGTAGGATCTCTACTCAGATAGGTTGGGTTGCCACTGCAGAAGAACTATGAACGGGTTTCAGTCCCATCCCCATCCTAAATTTCAGGACTAAATTTTTATTAAGCCCTTTGGTCAGAGGATCAGCTGTGTTATCCTTGGTACCAACAAAATCCACAGCTATCACTCCCTGAGACACTAACTCCCTTACAGACTTTAGTCTGAGTTGGATGTGTCTCCTTTCTTTTTGATTATACTTTGAACTTTTGATCTTTGCAATTGTGGTCATATTATCACAATGAACTGAGATCGCAGGTATAGGCTTACTCATTAGAGAAAGTTCTGTGAGAAGCCCCCTAATCCATTCAGCCTCCATACCAGTAGTGTCCAAAGCACACAACTCAGCCTCAAAAGTAGACCGAGATAGAATGGTTTGTTTAGTCGACCTCCAAGTGACTGCACCATTCCCCAAGGTAAAAACATACCCTGTAACACCGTTACTTCCTGAGTTTTCAGCTATCCAACTTGCATCACTATATCCTTCCAGGACATCAGGGAATTTCCCAAAATGCAAGCCTAGAGTGATAGTACCTTTTAGGTACCTCAGCACCCTCCAAGCCTTCCCAGTGAGTACGGTCAGGACAGCTAGTGTATCTACTGAGTCTAGTGACTGCATATGAAATGTCAGGCCTAGTACAGTTTGCAAGATACATCAAGCTTCCTATAACTTGGGAATATCGTAACTGAGACACAGGCACACCACTCTTATTCTTGTAGTAAATTCTTGCAGGATCATAGGGTGTACAAACAGCTTTGCAATTCAGATAGCCAAATTTCTCCAAAACTTTCTCAATGTAATGAGATTGACAAATTGCTATCCCTTCAGCTGATCTAATCAGCTTCAGTCCCAGAATTACATTTGCTTCACCCATGTCCTTCATTTCAAATCTACTACTTAAGAATGATTTTGTCTCATTAACAATTCCCAAACCGTTACCAAATAACAGAATATCATCTACAAAGACATAGGACTACACATTCATTACCTTTCACTTTGTAGTAAACACATTTATCAAACTCATTGACTATAAAGCCAAATGACATGATGGTCATGTCAAATTTCTCATGCCATTGCTTAGGGGCTTGTTTCAAACCATACAAGGACTTGACAAGTCTACAGACTTTCTGCTCACTACCAGGAGCTATAAACCCTTCAGGTTGATCCATATAGATCTCTCATCAAGATCGCCATTTAGAAAGGCGGTCTTCACATCCATTTGATGGATAGTCAGATCATATATAGAAGCCAAGGCAACCAGCACCCTGATAGTAGTCATCCTAGTGACAGGGGAATAGGTATCGAAATAATCTATCCCCTCCATTTGTTTGAACCCCTTAGCAACTAGCCTAGCTTTATACTTGTCAACAGTTCCATCTGGCTTAAGCTTCTTTTTAAAGACCCATTTGCACCCAATTGTTTTAGAACCAATAGGAGGATCAACTAATTCCTAGGTGCCATTAGCAACAATGGAATCCATTTCGCTTTTAATGGCTTCTTTCCAATGCCGTACTTCAGTAGAAGCCATGACATCCTTGAAAGTGGGAGGATCACCCTCGATCTGGAAAGCAATAAAATCTCTTCCAAAATCCTTGGCAATCTTTTGTCTTTTACTCCTTCTAGGTTCTACTTCCTCTTCCTGACTATCAGAATCAGGATGAGAGCTGGATGCACTTGCCCCCACATTTGTCATCCTTTCCACATGATCTGGAATGGATGAAGATGTGGAAGGCCCAGTCTCAGAAGACACAGATTGAGGTAAACCAGTCTTCATGGGGAACACATTCTCAAAGAATGTAGCATCACGAAACTCAACTATGGTGTTAACATCTATGCTAGGAATCTCAGACTTAATCACTAGAAACCTGTATGCATAGCTGTTTTCAGCATAGCCCAGAAAGACAGTGTCAACAGTTTTAGGTCCCAACTTTTTCCTCTTGTGTTCAGGGACAAGAGCCTTAGCTAGGCACCCCCACACTTTAAGGTATTTCAAGCTAGACTTTTTGTTTCTCCAAAGTTCATATGGACTACTATCTTTGTGTTTCAGAGGAACATAATTCAGAATGCGGCAAGCCGTATTCAATGCTTCTCCCCACAAATAGCTAGGAAGTCCTGAACTCTGCAGGAGAGAGTTGACCATGTCAATAAAAGTTCGGTTCTTTCGTTCTGCAATTCCATTAGACTGTGGAGAATAGGGAGCAGTTGTTTCATGAATAATTCCATTGTCTTGGCAATATTCAATAAACAGATTGGAAGTATACTCCCCACCCCTATCAGACCTCAATCTCTTAAGCACATGACCTGTTTGTGTCTCTGCTTCTTCTTAAAGATGATAAACTTCTGTAAAGCCTCATCTTAGACTTAAGCAAATACACATAGCAGTATCTACTACAATCATCTATAAAGGTAATAAAATACTTTTTATGATCTCTAGTCAACACACCATTGAATTCACAGATATCTGTATGCACAAGATCCAGAATTTCTGAATCTCTCATCACAGAAGGAAAAGGTTTCCTAGGTTGTTTAGCCTGTACACAGATATCACATTTTTTGGTTTTATCAACAGTATGTTCAGGAATCAATTTCAGGTTCATCATACGTTTCAAAGAATTGAAGTTTAGATGACCTAACCGTCCATGCCATAATCTGATGAATCTGATACGTTAAAAGCAACAGGAACAGATGTAGAAATAAAAACATCAACATCTAAATTTTATTCAACACATGATTCACATACACTTTAAATAACCCATCAGACAAATAACCTTTGCCAATAAAAGATTTCTGACGAAGTATCACTACTTTATTACATTTGAAGTTGAGTTATAACCCTCTCTCACTAAACTAGAACCAGATAAAATGTTCCTTCTGACACTAGGAACATGGTGCACCCTGTGAAGAGACAGTACACGTCCCGAAGTAAACTTCAGGTCCACGCGTCCAATCCCCATCACCCTGGCAGTGCTGCCATTCCCCATCATCACGGAGCAGTCATGGATGGCCTGATAAGACACAAAACTAGCCCTGTCAGCACATAAATGTACATTGGCCCCAGTGTCCAAACCATTCATTGGGTTCATAGATTGCAAAAAGTTGAGGGTTAAGTGATACATACATGTCACCAGAGAAGCCCCACCAGTCACTACACTGACCTGGGGTTGGGTTGCAGTGGTCTGCTGTGTCATTTTCTCTTTCCTTTTGGGACAGTCTCCACGAAAATGACCTTTCTGACCACAAACCCAGCAATCTCCTTGCTTCTTCTTCTTCTTAATCTTTCCCTTGGGTTTCATCTGTGAAGAGGAATCAACTTTGGGCTTGCCTTTTTGATCTTTATTCTTATACTTTGACACAAAGTTTGCACTTGCTTCTACAGGCATAGCAGGTTTCTCCTTCCTATGTTCCTCCTCAATGGCAATAGCTCTCATCAAGTCATCAAGTGAGATAGATCCCTTACGGTGTTTAAGGGCCATTCCAAAGTCCTCCTAGGACTTCGAAACTTCTCAATGATGCACATGACTTGAAACTTTTCGGGGAGTTTCATTTCAGCCTCTGCCAAACCATGGATCATAAGGAGAAATTCATGTGCCTGTTCAGCCACAGATCTGCCCTCCAACATGTGGAACTGAGAAATTTGCCAACGGAATACTTTTCCAGACCTTGGTCTTCCGTGTTGTATTTCCGATCAAGCTCATCCCAAAGTGCCTTCGAAGTCAAGAATGTAGAGGAGCTGTAGACATCGAAAAGGACATCAGACAGTGCAGTCAAGATGCACCCATGTCCCAGTCGATCCTTCTCCTTCCATTCAACAGCCTTCTTTGCACTTTCAGGATCATTCTCAACCACCTTTGGAGGATCAGATTCTATAAACGAAATCAACCCAATCATAGTGAACCATATTTTCATTCGTTGTTGCCAACGTTTGAAATGTTGCCCAGAAAACTTTGCAGGCATTCCAGACATGTCCACTTTGAAGGTTGAGGATGATGATGCCATAAGCAATATCTTCTCGAAGACTGATGAGAAAACAGTGGGATATACACATATAGCATCGCATTTCATCCCAAATAATATGAACATTGCAAACATTGTATCAAGTACAATTCGAATATAGATAGCAATAGGCGATTCCCAAAGAGCATAAATAAGAGAGTTTACAATTCATGATAAACAATGAATAAGCAGGTAATAAGCAATCTCGGTGGAGGCGTTCCGTATAGGAACTTGCCTTCAAGAAGATATCGCCCCCACTACATGGTGCGACGGGAACTGGCGATCTTCCCTCAGGGTACAACCACGATAACAACGGGAATAGATGCTCACACAAGTAATCCCGTAAAACGAAAGCCATCATCATAAACCTAAATCTCCTTAATATGTAGAACGAGTAAAAGTGCAGGGAGAAGAAAATGTGCACCGAACGACGAAGAAAGCGGTTCTCCCGCGGATGCCCGTAGATGAGCGCACAGGAATGCGTCCTTCGCTGGCGTCAAAGCGCACGGCGATGGCAAGAGACAGTCACGGTCGGAGGAGAGCGGAGTTCCCCTTTGGTGCGTCGCGGTTCCGGCAGAGAGACCAGGAAGAACCAGAGAGCAGGAAAGCGAGTCAACAAGAGTTTCAGAAGAAACCCTCAGACGGTCTCTCTCTCTCTTCGCGTCCTAAAACAACACCGCGCACGCCCCCTCCAACTAACTCACGTCTCTTCAGGAACGGGTGCGCCCCTTCACTTGAAGAAAATGGCAAAAAGGTAAATAAAAAGGAGACAGAAGGCCCAGCCAACCAAGTCACACACGGCGCGCCCCGCCCGGCACGGCGGGCGCGCGTGTGAGCCCTGCCCGGCCCGGCCCGGCGCGCGTGTGTGAGCTTGGTTGCATAGCTTCCTCATGTTCACTAGAACATATCCTAAGAAGTACCCTTAGATATAAGGCCTTCAACTTTCTTGTGTTTTCCAATATGGGACAAAAGCCCCACACACAAAACACAAGAACACAACTCCCTCTTAGAACCTTGAGTTACCCAATCTTCAAGACTTTAGCCAACACATCTTCTACCCAGCATTTTCTACCCAACAGTTCCTTCTGATTGAGGATTGCAGGAAACTCCTTCAATTTTATTCTGAAATTAAATTTCATATGCTTCACGAGAAGCTACTCTCCCAGCTCACTCCCTTGCGCACCAGTCAGCTGTGACTGGTGTCCAAGGTCTCTGGGACTTCCCGGACATCCCATCTTTTGTTAGTTCAGACCTTTCCAATGTATCTCTTGACTTTATCTGATTCATGAATAGAATCCTTTTACATTGTCAAAAAAAAAAAAAGAGAAATGTTACAATAAAATTACACTGATCTTACAGTATTTGTTAGAGGCTCTCAGTTAATAGAGTTGCTAATTTCTTGCAATTTACTTTGGTTTCTTGAAATAAGTATTCCTTCTTACGGATATTTGTAGTCTTTGTATGGTTGGTTGCTATGAAGAGATAGAGCTGGTCTGACTCATTAAGGCAAGGCTTGTTATCCGAACTATTAAAGTTATGTTTGGTATTTGAATAGACTGGAGATAGAGTGAAGATATCTCTAAAATTTTGAAGATAAAATACCAAACATAGTCTTAAAGTGGAAGAATAGGGTTGTACCTAGCCCCATCCCCATACGGCAAACCCACATGGAAGGGTATGAGCCTAGCCATCAAATTAAACGCCAATCTCTTTGACTCTTTGAGCCACTAGCGCTCATCCCAAAGTAGGTGAAAGTGGCCCTATATATGAGCCCATGTCTCTAAATGACCCTCCACTCGCTAAAAATCGAGTCCTCGATCTCTTGAGCCGCAACACCGAAGGATTGACCTATGCCCACGAGCCAAGCATACCCCTACTACACTAGGGTAAAGCTTTGCAGACTATTTGACATATCTCTAATGCACCAAGGATGGCCTAGCCATCAACCCAAATGTCGCCTCTCCCTCGGAGATCAACAATGACAGTATGGCTTCTCTTATGCCTTGCAAGCAGGGAAAGGAAGCACTGCAATCCTCACCTAAGGCCACATCGATCTTTCATGTGTTTCTAACTACTCTCAACAATCAGATAATATGATTTAGAGAGAGACAATTAGTATGAAGAACATCTCACATATGTCTAAAATAAAGACGAAAAACAAAGAAGAAGGATCATAAGTTGCAAGTGGTAATCCATATGCCATCAAGTAAGCTCTGGACCAATCTCTCTCTTCGCCATCCAATCAATTCCAAGTAATTTTTGACTTCGAGAGTTGTTCTCCAAGATGGCTTTCGAATGCCCCTGATCGTTTGTCATTAATTTCTTGTAGGTGCAATCGATATTCTCATCATGAACAAATGTAAAAGTATGTGGACATCTACAGATGCTAACCAATGGGATTTACGTTGAAGAGAGGATAACAACAGAAATAAACAAGCCTTTACAAGAGATTATTTCCAATGGTGCATTTTTCACTTGCTCATGTAATTAGAGAGTGTTATTATACCCCCGACTGATCGGATACTTAATATTTCTCATAAATTAATAGAAGAAGAAGACGAAGAAAATGTGACGAGAGAAGAAGAAAGAACACGAGGCGGCGGCTGGGAAGAAAGGAGAAAGAAGAAGAAGAGAAGAAGGGACGCGTGCGGCTGAGAGATAAGAAGAAGTGAAGAAACGTGGCAGCGAACGAAGAGAAGAAGAAACGCACTGCTAGTCTGCTAGAGATCAGAAGAAAAAGAAAAAAAACAAACCGTATAGTGTAGCTGATATTTTTATAATATTTAAAATTGAATAGGAACGTTTCTAATAATAATTTAACAAAGATATATAATAGGTTTGTATATTTATTACAAAAACTGGAAAGTTACATACATATCTCAAAAATATATTGCACTAGTGGGACACCCGCGCATCGCACGATGATTGATTATAAAATATATAATAAATAAAAATATTATTTATTAAACTATATAATTGTTATTATAAATAATTTTGTTATCCTAAATATAATAAAAATGTGAAAATGAATACAATAATTAAATAATAAATTTTATCATAAGTTATCAATTAATTACTAATAGAGATATTAGATATACGGATATTACTACAAAAAAATATGATCGTAAATTATCAATCACTTTTTAATTGTAAATTATGTTCATTTTTTAATTAGTTATCAAAAGACCATCCTCTAATCTTCATACATCAACAGGTAATATCTTCTTTCAAATAAACATAATAATTGATATGTAGCCATCTCCTGATTTCATTCAGTCATATCTAAAATATAAATTGATGATAGATTAGCATGTTCAGAAATAATACAAAAAATATAATTGCTTCGTTCAGTTTCCATTCATTGATATGCATTTGAATAATATATTGGTGGTTGTTTTAACTATTAATAAAAAATAGAAGAATGTCATACATATATAAGCAAAACTGGCTACGTTATAATCTAACATGTGGCGTAGATATGTGTACTATTTTAAATGAGTTTTTTTACTGCCAACTACTTTTTTAATAGTTATGTTTTTTTGACAAACTGGTCTTATCAGTTTTGTGATGTACCCTAGTTATTCAATGGACGTGGAAGCCATGACATTTTTCTTCATGCTATTTTTCTTTTTTTAACCGTAAAGAATATAATAAATCTGCATAAATGACTTGGCGATGGCAGTGACAAAATACTTCATATTTCTCTTGATGTCATATTTGCGATAAGTGCAAAGATATTTGCATCAGTCATGCTATATGAAGGGAGCCATCACGTAACTAAAAAATCGATTAAGTATCATTTGCACTTCTTCTTTTTCCAATAATAAAATGATCAGACACACCTCTAGAGAAAATAACTATCTTGGAAACATCACACTATTGGGAAGAGCCATGCTAAAAGCATAACTATTGGTCTAGATATAATCTATATAATTACATACTTTCCATGGAAGTTAGAAAAACCACATAGAAAAATAACATTGGATCCTACTCACAGTGACGGTCTTTGTTTTCCAACAATTGGCTCAAGAAAGAAGAAGTATTCTTTATCCTCCTACCCATCTAGGCCAAGAAAAAAAGGCTACATTGAGAAAGATAAAAAGTCAGATTGTAGGTTATAACAGATAAAAACATTTGTAGATATTTCAAATTGAAAATCAAATAAAGAATGTTGTCAATCCTCTCTCACTTATTTTCAGGTTCTCGACTCTCTGAAATGAGAACATTGAGAACATTTCCGTGGAAGCCTCTGGTAATACAATAAAAATAAAAAAACTGTGCTTGTAAAGGGAGATTTGGCTAACTTCATTCAATTTTCTTAAGGTGTGATATTTTTGTATGTAAACTAAATCTATTCAATATATTTGTTGTAGGTTGGTGATTGTTGTGCAATTCTTTAACCCAAAATTTGAGGGGGAGGAGACTTTTTATGTGTATATCCACGATTGTTTCCATATTCCTGATGAGATGTCCATTTAATAAAAAACAACCCAATGCCATACATATATAAGCAAAACTAGCCATGTTATAATATGTATTTCTATAAATTTGATGAAATTTTTCCTAGAAGCTAATTGTCACCGAGATGCCTTAGTGAGACGTAAGTCATTAATTGACCTTGATGGCCTCCAATTTTAGATATGACTTTTGGGTCAGGTTAGAGGCCAATAAGAGAATAATGAGAACATAAGCTATTAGATACATGAGCATACAAAGTGGAGGAAGGTTCAGTTATAGATTCATCGTTGGCATGTAATAAGATGGGAATATGATGCATTAAATGTGATTCATCCTAACATGTGCATTTGATGTTGTTGACATGTAATAAAAAAGGATTAATCTAGTTTTTTCTACTATAAGATGTTGCTATAAGATGGTAATACCCATTGCCTATCATTATAAATGCATTAGCTATAGAAGTAATTCAACTAACATCAAACATATATTGAAAGAAATCTTCTACTGTCATAACCACATAAAATTTTAAATAACCTCAAAATGTGTTTGCTATTTCAACTATTAAGAAAAGGCAGTCCAATGCAACGAGATTCCTTTACATGCAGAGTCAGGGAAGACTATTTTTTTTTCATCTAAAGACAAGCAAGATCTAAAAGATATTCATCTATACTAAAAAGAATAATAAATAAATAAAATAATGACTAATTAAAAAAAGAATAATAATAAAATAAAAAGATAAGAAATGGCGCCAACCAAGCAAGCCAAGCCCCAATTGGAAGCCTGTCACTACCCATCAAGAATATTTTCTATAAATCTTTTAATAAGATGATACTCTCAAAATGTGAATACTAGATGTCTATCCTTGTAAATACATTAGCTATAGATGGAATTCAACTAACTAAAAACATATATTGGAAGATATCTTTTACTGTCACTACCCACATAAAAACTTAAATAACCTGAAAATCTATTTGATATTTCTCTACTCAAATGAGAACATTGAGAATATTTCCATGGAAGCCCCCGGTAATACAATAAAAGTTCAAAAATTGTGTTTGAAAATCATATGTAATTGCATTCTTGTTTGTATATGCCAACAACATCAAATGCAATAAAAACACCCACCTAATAAATGGAAAATGATAACCATCTTATGTTACTGCATTCTCATGCCATGTTCAAGAAAGAAGCAACCTCAAATTAAAGTCTATCGATTCTTGAACATGTAGTTAAGTACTTAAACTATATAGCTAGCAGAGGAAATGTGAAGTTTTATTTGAAAAACAAACACGGTTAGAAAAGTTGGAAGTAATATTTAAATCAAATGAATATTGAGAGTATTAATTTAACCTTTAATATTTTTGGAAAACAACTGAAAAGTTTCCTTGAAGCTAATTGTCTCTAATATGCCTTAGTGAGCCTTAAGTCATTAATTGGCCTTTATGCGTGCCTCCAATATTAGATTTGGCTTATGGGTTAGGGCTGGTCAGAGGCCAATAATTATGAGAATAATGAGAACATATGCTATTAGATACATGTTCATCTAATGTAAATCACCCACCTAATAAATGGAAAATGATAACCATCTTATGTAACTGCATTCTAATGCCATGTTCAAGAAAGAAGTAACCTCAAAATAAAGTCTATCCATTCTTGAACAAGTAGTTAACTACTTAAACTATACAGCTAGCAGTGAAAATGTGAAGTTTTATTTGAAAAACAAACATGGTTAAAAAAGTTTGGAGCAATATTTAAATCTTCAGAATCTTGAGAGTATAAAATCAAACTTTAAATCTTTTTGAAAAACAACTGAAAATTTTCCTTGAAGCTAATTGTCACTAAGATGCCTTAGTGAGGCATAAGTCATGATTAATTGACCTTGATGGCCTCCAATATTAGATGTGGTTTGTGGGTGAGGGCTGGTCAGATGTGGTTTGTGGGTCAGGACTGGTCAATTGTTACTGCTATGTTTGATGTTGCTTTGAGATGGTAATATCTGTTGCCTATCATTGTAAATGAAATAGCTATAGAGGCAATTCAACTAACATCAAACATATACTGAAAGAAATCTTCTACTATCACTACCCACATAAAAATTTAAATAACCTGAGAATCTATTTGCTATTTCAACTATTAAGAAAAGGCAGTCCAATGCCATGAGGTTCCTTTACATGCAGGGTCAGGGAAGACTCAATTTTTTTTCATCTAAAGATAAGCAAGATCTAAAAGATGTTCATCTATACTAAAAAGAATAATAACTAAACAAAATAATGATTAATTAAAAAAAGAATAAAAAAATAAAAAAAAAGGATAAGTAATGGCGCCAACCAAGCAACCAAGCCCAACTCGGAAGCCTGTCACTACCCATCTAGAATATTTTTTATAATTTTAATAAGTTGATACTCTCAAGATGTGAATACTACATGCCTATCTTTGTAAATGCATTAGCTATAGATGCAATTCAACTAACTAAAAACATATACTGAAAGATATCTTTTATTGTCACCACCCATATAAAAACTTTAATAACCTAAAAATCTATTTGGTATTTATCTACTCCCTGAAATGAGAACATTGAGAACATTTCTTTGGAAGCCCCCGATAATATAATAAAAGTTCAAAAACTATGCTTGAAAATCAAATGTAACTACATTCTCATTTGTGCATGCGTACAACATCAAATGCAAGAAAATAACCCACCTAATAAATGGAAAATGATAACCTTACCTGTATAAAGAGAAGTCATAAAACATAAGAACCTTAACTGTATAAACAGAAATTAGGTTTTAATATATTCAAGCACTTTTGCAATGTTCTACATTTTTTTTGGTGGACATGTCAGCTTGATGGACATCACTATTTCTGTCGATTTTTCACAATGTCTTGTAGTCACATATGGTAGCAGTTGGAGGGGATATAACAGGGATATAACAAAATTTTTAACAAAATTATACGCCTAAATCAGATATATGAGAAAAAAACATTAATATGAATTCATGAACGCTAATATAAGTAATTCGTTTTACGAAGAGATATGTAAAAATACATACAAAGATTGTTATTAAAAAAAATCATTGCTATCACATAATGAAGTGAATATCAGTTTACAGATACATACTGCATATTAATGTGAATCTTCAATGTGCATCAATCTATAAAATATTCAAACAAATCTTATACTCTATTGTTATGAGCTATGCTCATAACAACTCTTATTTCAATGTATGCAATGTACATTACTGGAATTTTAAGACACTCGGTTTACCACCATGAAACACCACAAGAGAAAGCGGCGTTTCCGACGGACAAGATCTGTCGGAAATCCGACGGAACTCTGTCGGCAAAGGGGCCTTCCGACAACTTTCCGTCGAAAGCTCATCGGAAACGATCCATCGAAAATATCTGGTCAGAAATTACCGACGGGCTGAAAAACTGTCGAAAATCTGTCGAAAATTCCGACAGAATATTCCATCAAAAATTGCGTCAGTAATTTCCGACAAAAATCATCAAAAAATATTGTCAGAAATTCGGTCAGCATTTTTCGACCAAAAACTGACGAAAAATCCGTCGAAATTTCCGTCAGATTTCGAAAAATAATCTGTTGACACTTTTGACAGAAATTAGTATAATTTTTTTTATTAAAAAATACAAAAATAACAATAATTTTTCAAACCTGCTGAATATTCATACATTTCACAACAACAAGTACTCACAATCAACATAAAATCATAAAACATAACAAATATAAAATCATACACAATAATGAATGCTAAAAATCAAGACAGGTCTGCTGGATCGTCTGCTATCCCCGCCTCATAATCGTCAGGTGCCGGAGGTGGATCCTATATTAAAAAAAATTAATATGAGAAACATTAATAAAAATTAATATACATACATTATTTTCAAAAATTAAATTTAAATTATGTGATTATTTCTCATGTTTAATTAGAAAATATTTTTGATCATTTACATTTGAGGTTTCTTTATATTAGTGATTTGAACGCCCAACCCAATTCGGGAATCCAATTAGGATTCCGTCAGTTCCCACACGTCACTTTCACCCACCCGGTCGTGTGGAGCGAAGGACACATCGATCGGATCCCTATTTGTGATTTTGGACCTCCGGGTTGCTTGTTCTGTTCCTTTACATTTGAGTTTTCTTTATATTAGTGATTTGAACGCCCAACCCAATTTGGGAATCCAAATCGGATTCCGTCAGTTTGCACACGTCAATTTAACCCACCCGGTCGTGTCGGAGCGAACGACACGCCGATCTGATCAATATTTTAGATTTTGGACCCCCAGGTTGTGTGTTTTGACCCTTTAGACTTGGGTTTTTTTAGATCTGTCATTTCAACGCCCAACCCAATCCGAGGATCCAAATCGGATTCCGTCAGTTCGCACACGTCAATTTAACCCACCCGGTCGTGATGGAGTGAACGGCACGCCGATCTGATCACTATTGGGATTTTGGACCCCCGGGTTGTGTGTTTTGACCCTTTAGACTTGGGTTTTTTTAGATCCGTCATTTCAACGCCCAACCCAATCCGGGAATCCAAATCGGATTCCGTCAGTTCGCACACGTCAATTTAACCCACCCGGTCGTGTCGTAGTGAACGGCACGCCGATCTGATCACTATTTGGGATTTTGGACCCCCGGGTTATGTGTTTTGACCCTCTAGACTTTAGGTTTTTTTTAGATCCGTCATTTCAACGCCCAACCTAATCCGGAATCCAAATCGGATTCTGTCAGTTCGCACACGTCAATTTAACCCACCCGGTCGTGTCGGAGCAAACGCACGCCGATCTGATCACTATTTGGGATTTTGGACCCCCAGGTTGTGTGTTTTGACCCTTTAGACATGGATTTTTTTAGATCAGTCATTTCAACGCCCAACCCAATCCGGGAATCCAAATCGGATTCCGTTAGTTCGCACACGTCAATTTAACCCACCCGGTCGTGTCGGAGCGAATGGCACGCCGATCTGATCACTATTTGGGATTTTGGTCCCCGGGTTGTGTGTTTTGACCTTTCACACTTGAGTTTTTTTTTAGATCCGTCATTTTAACGCCAAACCCAATCTGGGAATCCAAATCGGATTCAGTCAGTTCTCACACGTCAATTTAACCCACCGGTCGTGTTGGAGCAAACGGCACGCCGATCAGATCACTATTTGGAATTTTAGACCCCGGATTGTGTGTTTTGACCCTTTAGACTTGGGTTTTTTTAGGTCCGTCATTTTAACGCCCAACCCAATCCGGGGATCCAAATCGGATTCTGTCAGTTTGCACACATCAATTTAACCCACCCGGTCATGTCGGAGCGAACGACACACCGATCTGATCACTATTGGGATTTTGGACCCCCCGGTTGTGTGTTTTGACCCTTTAGACTTGGGTTTTTTTAGATCCGTCATTTCAACGCCCAACCCAATCCGGGAATCCAAATCGGATTCCGTCAGTTCGCACACGTCAATTTAACCACCCGGTCGTGTCGGAGTGAACGACACGTCGATCTGATCACTATTTGGGATTTTGGACCCCCGGGTTGTGTTTTGACCTTTCACACTTGAGTTTTTTTTTAGATCCGTCATTTTAACGCAAACCCAATCTGGGAATCCAAATCGGATTCAGTCAGTTCTCACACTCAATTTAACCCACCCGGTCGTGTTGGAGCAAACGGCACGCCGATCAGATCACTATTTGGAATTTTGACCCCCGGATTGTGTGTTTTGACCCTTTAGACTTGGGTTTTTTTAGGTCCGTCATTTCAACGCCCAACCCAATCCGGGGATCCAAATCGGATTCTGTCAGTTTGCACACATCAATTTAACCCACCCGGTCATGTCGGAGCGAACGACACACCGATCTGATCACTATTTGGGATTTTGGACCCCCCGGTTGTGTGTTTTGACCCTTTAGACTTGGGTTTTTTTAGATCCGTCATTTCAACGCCCAACCCAATCCGGGAATCCAAATCGGATTCCGTCAGTTCGCACACGTCAATTTAACCCACCCGGTCGTGTCGGAGTGAACGACACGTCGATCTGATCACTATTTGGGATTTTGGACCCCCGGGTTGTGTGTTTTGACCTTTTAGACTTAGATTTTTTTAGATCCGTCATTTCAACGCCCAACCTAATCCGGGAATCCAAATCGGATTCCGTCAGTTCGCACACGTCAATTTAACCCACCCGGTCGTGTCGGAGCAAACGGCACGCCGATTTGATCATATTTGGGATTTTGGACCCCCGGGTTGTGTGTTTTGACCCTTTAGACTTAGATTTTTTTAGATCAGTCATTTCAACGCCTAACCCAATCCGGAAATCCAAATCGGATTCCGTCAGTTCGCACACGTCAATTTAACCCACTCGGTCGTGTCGGAGTGAACGGCACGCCGATCTAATCACTATTTGGGATTTTGGACCCTGGGTTGTGTGTTTTGACCCTTTAGACTTGGGTTTTTTTAGATCCATCATTTCAACGCTCAACTCAATCCGGGAATCCAAATCGGATTTCGTCAGTACGCACACGTCAATTAACCCACCCGGTACTGTCGGAGCAAACGGCACACCGATCTGATTACTATTTGGGATTTTGGACCCCCGGGTTGTGTGTTTTGACCCTTTAGACTTTAGGTTTTTTTTAGATTTGTCATTTCAATGCCCAACCCAATCCAGGAATCCAAATCGGAATCCGTCAGTTCGCACACGTCAATTTAACCCACCGGTCGTGTCAGAGCGAACGACACACTGATCAGATCCCTATTTGGGATTTTGGACCACCGGTTGTGTGTTTTGACCCTTTAGACTTGGGTTTTTTTAGATCCGTCATTTCAACGCCCTTTACACTTCTGTTAGGTTAATTAATTAGATTTCTTTTTTTCCCTTTTGACATTCTTTAGTGGTTTCATTTCATTGAAAGTATATGAAATTAATAGTAATACTGACCTGAGGGGCTGGCTGTGAGGGGCGTACTCCCTGCATGGCTGAGATCAACTGCTCAACCATAACGCCAAAGTGCGTTTGTAGCTCTTCCCGAATGAGGTTTCTAATCTCCTCTACACCACTGACGGGCGGCGCAGCAGATGAACTCGCGTATGTCGGAGGAGCGATCGAACTCGCATATGAGGACAACACTGGAGTAGTATCCAGGCTGTCCCCAAAGCCGACACTCGACCCTCCTCGGCCCTCCCACTGCGTCGACCCAAGCCTCCGGATCCAAGTCTGGCTGGGGAGTGCCCTCTGCATAGCGATCCACCATCGTCCTGTCATAGGTCTCCTGCAGAACAAATTAAAACTAAATTATTGAAAACAAATTATTTTAATATCTTATTGAATTCAAAATTATAGCTTGAGTTACAGCAATCGTACGAGCACTCTCGCTGACATAGTCATACGTCCCTTCCTCTTATGAGTCCGATCAAATAACTCGCGAAAAGTAGGGGCACGCTCGAGCTCGTGATGCTTACAATTCAACAAAATTAGTTAGTTTCACAATAATAATCAATGTATTAAGCAATTGAATAATAATATGCTTACCAATTTTTGGCTGTGGGTCGCATAAGATACGGACCCACTAGTATGCACATTCTTCTCGGATGAGTTGATCGGCTGCGTTTGGCCGCCTGTGACCGCTCCTGCCATGGTCCAGTAGCCCAACGCTCACAAAGGGACTCCCAATAGTCCCTCCTCAGCCAAACAGGGTCGTAATCCAGCCAAGCCATAGGATCCCGATTGCCTGTGGTCTTCATTGCCTTGTCCCGGGCCTCCCACATCGACTTTCTTAAATTAGTCTGGGCAGTAGACTCCCAGACGACTCGAGCTCGAGGGAGATCCTCGGGTCTCGTGAACGCATACCTCCGCTGTAAAGAAATAAAATTACAACTTTCTGCACTAACAGAGATAGTAATTAAATAAATGACTTCAAATCAGTAAAAATTAATAATACCGTGAACATGTCAAATAATAAATCCCGGACGAGCACCGGGAACTCTCTCCATGCATCCACTGGTCCTGGAATATGTGCGTGGACCAGCGTCGTAATATAGCGGGAAGTAGAACCGAGATCTATCTTCCCCCTGCAATTGCACATTAATTTTGTACATGAAATATATACCATAAATAACAAATACAGTAAGTTTGAAGTGATCAAGTTTACCCTAAGATCCAACATGGCTGCCGTCCAGGTAGCTGAGGCCCCTCCTCATCCGCTACTGGATGCTGGCTCTCCACTCTGTTGAAAACAATTAAGTACACTATTGTTGTATAAATTGGAAGAAAAAAACATACTAATATATGGAAACATACATGTACCTGGTGGTGAGGAAGAAGGGAAAGGTGGCGCTACTCGCGTGGTCGACGGGGAGGCGGTCCTTGCAAAATTATATACACATTAGAAAATATGAATTTAAATTGAACAATATATAGAGTTTTGTGTTTACATATACATATACCTGTCGCAGGACGACGGGTGGACGGGGAGGCAGTC
Organism: Colocasia esculenta; assembly: GCA_014218235.1. Lineage (NCBI taxonomy): Eukaryota > Viridiplantae > Streptophyta > Magnoliopsida > Alismatales > Araceae > Colocasia > Colocasia esculenta. The sequence continues at coordinate 93,904,158 of CM024762.1, read as the reverse complement.
CCTGCAAAATTGTATGTACATTAGATCTCGTGAATTTAATATGAAACATAATATATAGAGTTTTGTGTGTATATATGCATATACCTGTCACCGGGACGACCGGAGTGGACGGGGAGGCAGTCCCTGCAAAATTGGATGTACGTTAGAGATACTAACCAAGTAGGAAAAGACTTCTCTCATTCCTTTTCAACCTACACGTTAGTCAGACGTGGATTCCGTGCAGTATGACTGAGTCAACTCTCTGCAATGTAAATGTCACACAACCTCTAACTTCTAAAGTATTGCTCGCAAATGATGTACATCATTAGTGTTGAGAGCTTACTCAATGTAAGGTCTAGTTCTGCGCAATCATAAATACGTAGATCTCCGCAGCTACAACTTTCTGTCTTCGAGTGCACGACTAGAAGAATATCCAAATGCACCCGGGACACTTGAACACAGAATGTCGGTCAGACATTAGAATCTCCACCATCATCATTACGTGGAGGTTGACTGCGTCGGGTTCGGATCTCCGTGTCAAAGTACATTGAACAAAAGTTCGATATCTCTTCAATAAGGTACGCCTGGGTAATGGAGCCCTCAACTTGTGCTTTGTTGCGGACTTTCATCTTAGATCGTGCATGAACCTACGACAATAATTCAAATGAATACATATGAAATAAAAGATCGTCGTAATGTGAATAAATTGAGACATAAGAATATACCTCTCAAACGGATACATCCATCGAAATTGTACTGGTCCTCCGACCCTAGCCTCATATGGTAAATGGATGATCAGGTGCTCCATTGAATCAAAGAATGCTGGAGGAAATATCTTCTCTAATTTGCAGACTGTCTGTATTATATTTTGCTCCATATTTTGGAAGTCATGAAGTCTGAGTTCTGATGCAGCTAAAATTCTGAAGAATTGACTCAGCTCAGTCATTGCTCCCCATATTTGCTTCGGCAATAACTCACGAAAAGCAAGTGGCATCAGTCTTTGCATGAAAACATGGCAGTCATGACTCTTCATTCCGTATATTTTCCCCTCGTGACATTTACACAACGGGCAATATTCGAGACATATCCATCTAGAAATCTCAATTGTTTCAACCATTGCAACACATCCTTAATCTGTCTGGCCCCAAGCACATACGAAGCTTTCGGTTGCACCACTTTTCCACTAACATGCTGCAGCTCTAGTTCTGGACGTCTGCAAAGTACTTTCAAATCCATTCGTGCCTTGATATTATCCTTCGTTTTGCCTTTGACATCCATAACTGTGTTGAACACATTATCAAAAACATTCTTCTCTATATGCACGACGTCTAGGTTATGTCGTATCAAAAGTGTTGACCAATAAGGCAATTCCAAAATATGCTTTGCTCAACCCAATTGTGATCCTTCCCAAGCCGGGGATTTGTCGGTACTACCAGCCAGTTGTGATATAGTCGGTAAGTTCTGGACCCGCCTCGCCATGTTCCCACCAGACCCCGTTCCATATCTACCTCCTCCATCACAATTGCATTTTTCATAAAAGAATCCATTTGCTTTCGAAAGGATGGTCACTCGGTAGAAACCGACGATGACAATCGAACCAACATGATTTTCCCCCCAGATTTCAATACGAATGATTTAGAATCCTCCATGCAATAAGGACATGCCAACCTCCCATGTGTGCTCCAGCCAGATAACATGTCGTATGCTGGAAAGTCACTTATTGTCCACATTAATGCACCCTTCAAATTGAAATTCTGTTTTCTGGATGCATCATAAGAGAGAACCCCATCTGACCATAACAATTTCAGCTCATCAATCAACGGTCTGAGATATATGTCTATATTTTTTCCTGGACTTTTTGGACCTGGAATCAGCAATGAAAGGAACAGATTCTCACGCTTCATGCACATGCCTGGCGGAAGGTTGTACGGTGTTAGGAATATTGGCCAACATGAGTAAGATGCCACCGAACCTCCAAATGGATTGAAACCGTCTGTACATAAATCCAGCCGCACGTTGCGTGGATCCCTTGAAAAGTAAGGATGAGTACGGCTAAAATGAGCCCAAGCTTCACCATCGGAAGGATGACTGATTTCACCATCATCACGAAAGACTCTTTCTCGCATGCCAAGTCATATGTCCAGCTGTCTTCGGAGACATGAACAACCGCTGCAATCTGGGTGTGATCGGAAAGTACCGCAATGACTTATATGGAACATCCTTCTGCTTTGACTTGTCCCCTCTCTTAGGCTTGAATCTATCATGCTTACAAATACAACATGATGTCTTATCTGCATCATCTTTGTAGTACAGCATACAGTGATTCGGACATGCATCAATTTTCATAAAATCAAGCCCCAGATCATTCACCATCTTCTTCGCACAGTAAAAATCACCAGGCAGCCTCTCTGATTGAGGAAGCATACTCTTGATGAGAGAGAGAATCCAATCAAAACAACTCTCGCTCATATGAAATTCAGACTTCAAATTCAGTAGCTGTGACACTGCAGACAACCGTGTATGCTTCTCATAACCATCCCATAATGGCTCATCAGCATCTTGAAGTAACTGATAAAATCTCTGAGCTGTATCATTGGAACTTCTTCATTTCTTTGGTCATTATGAATATTGAACTCCAGACCCAGCATCGACAACCATGTCTACGTACGTACTTGTGGAGACAAAGTTGGCTGGTTCAGACGACTGAATATTCAACTCACCATGAGATGACCATAACTCATAATGGGCAACAAATCCTCTCGTATACAAATGATGTTGCACATCCCATGTCGATATCCACTTCCTGTTCTTACAAGCCGAACACAGACATCAGATGTTACCCATCGGATCAACTGCTACTGATGATTACTCAATGCAAACTGAATGAAACTGTCAACTCCGTCTTTAAACTCCTCTGTCACAACTCCATTAACTATTCCACGGTACATCCATGACCGATTCTCATAAGACATTTTTCCTACACAGATTAAATGTCATGTCACGAGTTAAAATCCAACACACCTCACATCGTTCAAGTACCATACATATGACATACGCTATATGGAGAGTCCCAGAGCTAATGGGTGAAACAAAGCGTTGACGTAAAGATAATATTGAAGAGTAAGCATACATGAATATCAATAAATTTGAGCACTATATAAATACTTAATGGTATTGAACATTAAAAAGAACACAAAGACTATTTGTTCATACAACCGTGATGTCTTCATATTAGGCCACCACCACTTGATCGGCTCTTTATTCACCAGCTTCTCATTAGATTTCCTGGGTTTTGAACTAACCACTGATATCCCTAAATATAGTTTGCCAAATACATCTCTTCTACATACATATGAAGACACAACTTTTAGAATGTCAAGTTCTTTCAGACAATTATTTTCCACAAATTTTGACCAGTCTTTTCCACTAAACATGTACATACTACCACACCAACTGCATCGTAAGATTACAGAAAATCATAGTCCTTTTTCATATTGAACAATAACAGATAATCCACTTTTGTTTTCTAAACTATGTCTTTCTTCTTTCCTAATAATCTTTATGATTTTCTTCATCTTCTCTTTCATCAAAAGTAAACCATCATGCAATCTTTGAATATCTATCGGTAATCTTTCGTTCAAACAAACACGTACTTTGATACGTTGGACATTTGTTCTTCTTTGAGTCTAATTTCCAATCGCGAACTCTCATCACTAATTAGAAAAATTTTTATAATCTTTTATCATGAGTAATTTAAAATATGAAATTAAATCAAAATATGGTAAATATGAAAAGAATAATCAAATGGCGACAAATAAACATACGAATGTTGAAGATTAACATGCAGTGTGAAATTAAAAAAATGTGAAAGTAAACAATATGTTAACAAAAAAAGTCATTACATTGTTTATTTTCATGTGAAACGTAAAAAATACAACGAGCAATGCAACACCTCAATATATATGTTAGAACGCATGACATTAAGACAAAAAATAATAAATGGTCAATTGTTATGCCATGGAATATTAGTGACACCTTAAAATTACACAACAAATTCATAATTAAACGCCATGAGACAGTGATAAATTGCTATACATGTATAGATCAAATTTAAAACCCACAAAATATGAAAAGAATATGAACAAAATATGTCATGTGAACAAGTGCAATATTAAAACAAATTAACACTGACATGTAAATAAATTATATTAATGTAAGAAGTACAATACTAATCAAATGAATTAAATTAAAGTAAGAAGTGCACATCATCGTTATATTTTTTTTCTCTATCTCTCGACTCTATCTTCAAATCTATTTTTACAAGATTGGAGGCTTTAATTTGCTCAAAAGATTGGATTAGAAATACTTCAGCAGGTATGTTACTGTGTTCTAATTAAACTGAGAAGCTTTAATTTCTGTAGTTATATTTTAAATTGTAATCACTTTCTTTTCTATTTTAGGACTGGTTGGACGAGCAGGTTGTTTAAAATAAGATCCGTTTAGAATGGAACCAACAGGCCCAGGGTTACTGCTATGTCTAGATGGTGGGCTTGCTGACCCGCCTTTTTGGACCCTAAAACAGAGAAGTTACCCTGATGAACTTCGCTACTTGGTACAAAAATGCTGTAGAAGGCTAGAAGCAGAGAAGGGGGTGAATATTAGATGGTTTGTTCCTATGTACAAATAGTGTAGAAGCAGAAAGGGGGTGAATAAGATGAATCTGCAAATTGAGGCATAATGAAATTATTTGCTCCTTTCCATTTTTCCTTCCCCTTAAGATTGTGGGGAATAAATAGTGTACCTTTCTTTGCCTTCATGTAATTATTTTTTAATTTTCTAGGAGGCAAACGTGGAAAATGCCGGCCACCTGATCTTGCAATGAGACAGTGGGTGAGTGTTACTCGTGCACCTTTGCAAGGCACTTGTGTCTTCTTCCTTTTTTTTCTCACCAAATCATCTAATTAATCACAGAGAATTCAATAATATCCTGGTCTCTCTCTCTCTCTCTCTCTCTCTCTATCTCTCTCTCTCTCTCTCTCTCTCTCTCTCTCTCTCTCTCTCTTAATTTCTCTGCCCATCTGTCATCTCAAGGCATCATTGTATTCTACATAAGGAAAATATTGTAGTACCACTTTCTCTTGACATCAAATGTGTGACACTCTTTTCCATCATCCAATTAAAAACTGCGTAGGTTGATGCATATATATTGACTAGTATATATAATCTTTGCATATATGTTCATGTTTATGATGTCCAAATGTCAGCCATCTTAACAGTCCTCTTTGCAAATACAACATGCAAAGTTTTAAACACTGTTGGAAAGGGACGGGAAACGTCATGGTCATCTGATTGCCACAGGCATCCAGAAAGTAGAAGAAAAGAAGGCATTAACGCCGAAAGCCATGTGGTTTGGCGATAATGAACAGGTACCGTCCCCCTTGTCGCATGCCCAGACAAAAGGACCTTTCTCCCATCTCCAACCATACTTACCTAAATTAAGATTTTCCGTGCCGTGCAATTCAGTCACATCAAGTTTTGTTGATACGGTACAATCCGAATCGTATCATATTATTCATACCACATAAATATGGTACATTTGCAACATTTTTTTTTTTAAAATTATATGTGTAATATGATTTTTTAGATAGTTTTAATTCAATTTGATATTTAATAATGATAACCCATATAATAAATATTAAACAACATATTGAGCTGCGGAGACGATAAGAATATATAAATAAATACATGATTTAGAATTGTGTAAGTATCTCGTGCACATTAATGACCATATAAATATCACACTATTCAATTGAGATGATAGAAAATGACATAATATATAATTATAATTTTCAAGAGGGGAGGGGGGCCGGGTTGGAGGTTGGGAAGGGGAGGGGGGCTGACAGGAGGGGGAGGGGGGCCGGGTGGAGCTAGGAAGGGGAGGGGGGCTGACATGAGGGGGAGGGGGGGCGGGTGGGAGGTTGGGAAGGGGAGGGGGCTGACATGAGGGGGAGGGGGGCTGGGTGGGGAGGGGGGCAACAGGGGAGGGGGGGCTGGGACGGAGGGGGAGGGGGGGCCGACAGGGAGGGGTGGCAGGGGTAGGGAAGGGGGGTGGCAGGGTTGGGGAAGGGAGGGGGAGGGGGGGCCGACATTGGGACTCCCAGTTAGGGGAAGGGGGGGGGTCACCGGTTGGGGATGGGGGAGGGGGGGGGGGGGCAACAGGGGAGGGGGTGCTGGGACGGGAGGTGGGCCGACAGGGGGTGGGTCACCTGTTGGGGAAGGGGGGGGGGGTGCCGGTGGCGGGGGTGGGGAAGGGAGGGGGAGGGGGGGGGGCGGATGTACATACCGACGGTATGGTGGCACCGTGGTAGAGCGCGGCGGTGGCGGCGGAGCCGGTCGGGGCGGCCGACAGTGGCACGGCAGGTGGCGAGCGGCGAGGGTCGCGGCAGAGAGAGAGAGAGAGAGAGAGAGAGAGAGAGAGAGAGAGAGAGAGAGGGAGGAGAGGGTGGGTTTGGAGAGGGAAAAGACGGGTGTACCGACGGACATATTTCCATCGGTGAAATTATAATACCGATGGATATTTCTGACAGAAATATGTCCGTCGGAAGTTTTGATGGATTTTTCGACTAAAGATTAGCCGTCGGAATAGCCGTCGAAAATTCCGACGAATATATTTCCGTCGGTGATGGAGCTTTTTCTTGTGGTGAAAGGCTTCTTCATCTTCAGTGTTTTCTTCGCTCCTTTCACTTTCTGATTCACCTTCAGATGTGTTCTCTGTAGCTTTGAGGGCATTGTTATGCTTTTTCCTGCTGGAGGATTCTCCCATCCTTTCCATGTTTATCTCATGAGCCATTAAAGACCCAATGAGTTTCTCGAGGGACATTTTCATGAGATTATTAGCTTCATCTATGGCGGTTACCTTTGGAGTCCATGAGGTTGGCAAAGATCTTAATATTTTTCTTACCATGTCTCCTGTCTCATATGTTTTTTCTAGCCCTGCCAGGCCATTTGTAATGTCTGTAAAGCGACTGTACATCTGAGAGATGGATTCTCTAGATTGCATTTGGAACCACTAATATTGAGCTACCAATATATCAATTCTTGTTTCTTTTACCTTGTCAGTTCCTTCATGAGTGAGCTTCAGCTTATCCCACATCTCTTTGGCTGACTTTCATGTAGATATTCTGTTGAATTCTTTGTTGCTTAGAGAACAGCACAGTATACTCTTGGCTTTGTTGTTCTGAGACAATTTCTTCTTGTCATCGTCTGTCCATTTGTCTTTGGTGTTGGTGACTTTTAGATCTCCATCTTCTATTATTGTCCATATTGGAAATCAAGTCCTTGGAGGAAGAACTCCATCCTCGTTTTCCTGTAGTTGTAGTATTCACCATCGAATAGTGGAGGTCTGTTGACGGATTGTCCTTCTGCATGACCTTGGGTTGCCATTTATCTTTTCCCTTCAGATCGTGAGATCTACTTAATCGAAGAGACTTGGCTCTGATACCACTTGTTGACCATGTTGCAAGCCCAGAGTGGGGGTGAATGGATTGCTAAAAATTTCTTTTAAGAATATTCCTGTAAATAAAACACGCTTTGACAAAAAATATTAAATTCGATGGTTAGAGTTATTAAATAACAAAGATAGAAAAAGATCAATCATAAGAACAACAGAAATTTTATCATGGTTCAGATCTCCTAACACAAGGAGTCCTACGTCCAGTCCCCAAGCAACAACTTGGAATTTCACTAACTAAGGGTACAGTCCCCCTTAAGGACACTTACATATCCAGCCGCAGCTGGCCTTCTCTTCACTACACGAAGAGGCACTACACCACCTAATATAATAGGTCTTCCATCTTACCAAAGGGAACAACCACCCACTCCACAGTAGGTCTTCTCTTCACAGACGAAGAAGATCTCTTAATAAGAGTAAAAGAGATGATGGCCCCTAGACCAAGCTTATAGAGATTGCTTGATCTGAGGTGAAATATGAGAGACAAAGATCCACACAGAAGGAAGGTCTCTCAGATATACAACAAGCTCTCAAAGACTAGGAAACATTTGTTATGGAGAGCTAAGAGCAAAAAATGATTTTTGAATGAAGGAACGAGCTCTTCTTTCTTTTTCTTCAAGGTGTCATGTTGTATCTTCATGAAGTCAACAGTCTTCTATTTATCTTCTCTTGAAAGAATTAACCGTTGAAGTATCTGTTGTCTCTCATCTTCAAGCACGTTAGATGTGTCTAGTCCGATGTAGGAATCAAGAAAACCTGCAGCCATTAAATACTTGGATAGACACATACAGAGAGAAAGATTATCTAAATCTCTTCTTGCTTCTGTCAGGGTGACAGGTCCAACCGTTGCAACGTGTGAGACCACTGAAAACTTGCATACAATTAATGCTGAAGCATAGACAACTTAAATGTGTATGAACTGTCAGTCAACGTGTAGCAACCTGGATTTTTCAAAAAATAAAAATTTAATAAAAATAGAAATAAAAGCAATTAGAAAATCAAATAAAAGAGAATTAAATAAAACCCATTAAATGAAAAGAAGTAATGGGCCTTGTTAAATGGACCCATTAGAAATTAGTGGGCAAAAATAGGAATTTTAAAAAGGAAATAATAGAAAAATACCCTAAATTCGTAACTTAATTATTACTTAAATAGAAAAAGATATTTAATGCATTAATAGGAAATTTGCGTTGGATTTAGATTCCTAAACCTACCCTAGTTGCTTGGCCATGAATCTAGCTCCCATCCTAACCCAATTAGAAGTTCTCATGCTTAGAAAGGGGAGAGAAAATAGAAAATTCAGAATTAATGGGAATTAGAGTCCAAATAGGAAATGGAAAGAGAGAAAGCATAAATACTCTCTTAAAACCCCCATGGCCGGCCCTAGCTCATGCCCAAGGCTTGTTGGACTAGGAGGAGAGGCCAAGGAGAAGGAGATTTCATGGGAAGAAGCCTCTCTCAAGCTCTCTTTCTCGTTCTTCAAGTTCTAGTCCTAGAAGAGGAAATCGACCAAAGGTAGACATTCTCACAAGTTAAAATCATAAAACTTCGTTTATAGGTTGATCCAATCATCAGGATCAAAAGCCCTCTGATCTCATATTTTTCCATCGAGCCTATAATTTCTTCTTGATTTTTCATGTTCTGCAACTAGCATGAGCCCGACCCTTCATCCTAAATCTTGTTCTCCTTGTATACTCAACCCCATGCCACGAAATTTTTACTAGAGGAACTGATTCATGTTAGGCATCTTTTGCCCCTAAAAACCCTAATTTTCATCCACCCTACATCGTGAATTAATTCTTTTACCCTAACTGTGTATTGTTCCATGTTCTTTGTGAAGTATCATGATTAAACCATGCTGAAATCATGTTTGTTTTCAAATTCCTATTTACTGGAAGTACCCTTGAATGTCTAGAGTCATTTAAAATTTGTTTCATGATTTTTCATCGGCTATACAATTAGTTATGATTTTATGAACAACCCTATGTCAAAGGTAGAAAGATGGCCCATAATTTGAGGCTCTGTCCTTTCCCCTGTCGGACTCAGGTACAGGACTTGAGAACACGACGACCCGATAGGTCGCGTTCTCAGGGACGTCCTGACAGCACCCTTCGTCGTAATCTGATTGCGACAGGGTCTGTCGTCGCGATCTGTCTGCCTGAACCGATGAGGCCGTCGCGACCTGTACAGGAGCTTGTCGCGTTCTGCTTGACCCCGTCGCGACCCTCATTAGGGTACGTCGCGATCTGGGCTTTTTTTCATGAAACCCCCTATCTCTGCAAGTCTTGACTTTCTACAGTGTTTGTACCCTCTCTTAACAGTCATATATGTAGTAAACATACTGTTATAAACTAAACATTTTTGTGTGATTTTAAAAGACATGCACATGACTTATTCCTAGCTATGATTTCATGATACATGCACACACTTTGAACCATCCAATTATGGCTTAACTTGGCATGTAATTAACTCATAATATCTCTGGTAATTTATGTAATTAAATTACAATATTTTAAATAGACTTGTCTACGTTTTCTCACGTTGTTTTGGGAATACCGTTATCGACGCTCCACTGTTCTAGAATTCCTCTAGAACGTCGAGCACTTGCTTCTATATACACACTCTCTTGACTTGGATGAACGCTCTGTCGGATACTCCTTCTACCGGACTAGTGAATCCTTGTTCAAGGCCTCCGTAAGTCTCCTCTGTCCATGGATTCCCACATGGTCGACGAGCCAGTTGTACCCTAACACCTATGATACCCTTTAGGGATCAACATGATCCAAACGGCTATTAGAAGTTTGCTCTTATCTTGAATCACCCCGGACCTCTAGACCTGTGCTTAATATGGCCAGTGGAAGGGTCGTGAATTCCACCTGACTGCTAGCACCAAGTGCGTGTGTTGTGCAACTGTTACTATCGCTTGTTTACTCAACGTGTTACGTGCAATGTCCACGAGCTCTCATCTATACTCTACTCGCTCATCTATTCACGTTCAGTCTACTATCTCATCTATTCATCTAGTACTCTCATCTATTTCTTGGTACTCTATATTGGCCATTGACTGATTGTCTAAATATAAACAATATAACCAATGCATGGTAAAATATAAAGGGCCCGATCTAGTCTTGGGATGTGCACCCGAAAGTGCTAGTGCCCATGGGAGTTAAATGATCAGAGTGTTTGGCATTACACTCGAGTGCTATCTATCTCGACTATCTAAATGACAATCAAAAGTGCTATGTTCTCTCGTTGTCTATTGACAAAAGTGCTATACTATACCCGTTGTGCTATTGCTATACTTTGTACTAATTGTGCTATGGCCATCTTGCTATTTGTGCTATACTCGACACTTGTGCTATACTTAGAAAGCTTGTACTATTTCCATCATGCGCTATCCTACTTTCTTTTACTTGACTCTCTCGCTCTATCATTAGTTACTCTACCTTTTAATACATTAATCATTTAAAGCCTGCTTGACTATTGAGATTTAAGTCCTACTGGGCGTTATCGCTCACCCTGTGTTATTTGTCGTTGTGTTCTTAGGTGAGACCGAGAATGACACATACACTGAAGAGGACGGGAATGACCAGGAGTGAAGTCATGAGAACCCTAGCGTCCTAGCATTATGTTCGAGTCATAGTTTAGTCTGTACTTTATTTCAATGTAGTTGGCCCTATAGAATGGCTCTGATATTAGTGGTTGTAACTAGACATTTGAAAGTTATCAATGAGAAGAATTTGCTTTAGTATTTATTCCTTGCTCAATGGTTTGATGTCTAGTACTTGCTCTGTACCTATTTACTTGCAACTGCCTCGCGTTCGATATTTCGTGTCGGGGCATGACAGTTTTGTGGTATCAGAGCCTAGGTTATTCTTAAGTATAGGATGATCTAGGTTAACCTGCCTCGACTAGAGTCAATTATCCTACCTATGTGAGTTGTGGTTAGAGCCATGGGTAACTAGCTAAAATAAACTCACACAAGCACAAATTAAATTTCACATCAATATCATGACAATAAGATTTTTTTTGTAGGAACTAAACAATCAAGATGACTGCTGAACGTGCTCAAATGAGGGGCATACAATAGACCATCCAAGAACTTACTCGCGCAATTATGCAAGCTGCCCAAGGAGGTGGTAATTGTGGCAGTGTAGGTGACCTGCATCGTAACTTTAGAAGTCTGAACCCACCTAGGTTCAGTGGCTTCACAGATCCGGATGAAGCCGAGCACCGGCTCAAAGAAATGGAAAGAATCTTCCGTGTTATGCAATGTACATCGGGGGATAAGCTGCTACTGGCTACATTCCAACTGGAGAAGGATGCCCGCACTTGGTGGGAGTCAGTGGAAGCGACCCAAGATAATGGTCATTCACCTGGAACGAATTCAAAGAAGCTTTTAACTCCAAGTACTTCTCTGAGCGTGTCCAAGAAAGGAAGGCTACAGAATTCGCTGCTCTTAAATAGCGGAGCTTGACTGTGGCCGAATATGAAGCCCAATTTTCAAGACTGGCCCTCTATGCTGCACACCTAGTGAATACTGAAAGAATGAAGGCTAAGCGCTTTATTGACGGCCTTAAGCCACAATATATTACCCAATTGGCACCTCTCGACATCCAGACTTATGCCGAGATGGTAAAGAAGGCCCAACTACTAGAAGATGCTACGGACTTCACCGACTGTATCAAAGAAAGTTCGTGAAGAAGGAAATGACCTCAGGTCAACCATCTACTAAGCCAAAAATGGCAAGAAGCGTCCCTTCAACATCACGGAGGGACCAAGCCAAGAAAGGAAACCCAATGCTATAGTCCCATATACTCTAGCAAAAAGCAACTGCAAACACTGTGACAAACCGGGTCACACAGCTGATGAATGCTGGAGGAAAGTCTAGCGCATGTCTGCGCTATGGAAGTCGCGAGCACCGCATTCCCGAGTGCCCGCTACTGAAAGATAATGAGAGGCGCCCTAATGCGCCTAAGAAACAGGGCCGACTGCAAGCCCTGCACAATGAAGAGCCCATGGAGGAAGGTGGCGTGGTAGAAGGTACCCTACAAGTTTTCTTCTTATCAACTTTTGTTTTATTTGATACTGGAGCAACTCATTCCTTTATATCTCAAAACTTTGATGATACCTTGAATGATAAACCTATATCCATGGGTTGTGAGTTCTCTGTCACAACGCCACTAGGAGAAAAGGAGAAATTGAACAAATACTTTCCCTCTACCGATGTAATGATCGGAGACCATAACCTAAAATCCGACCTGGTGTGTATGCCCATGGAAGGCTATGATGTAATTTTGGGAGCCGACTGGTTGTCCACTTATGGGGCAAGTGTTGATTGTAAGAAAGGAGGGGTGACATTTAGTGACTTTCCTAAATTGGCATTCTCTGGGATTAGACATAAGAGATGAATGTCTCTAATCTCTGCCATAAAAGCCCATAACATGATAAGGAAAGGTGGTTTTGCTTTCCTTGCGGCCGTAGTAATTGAAAAGAAGGGTTTTAAGATAGAAGACCTCCACATAGTCCAGGATTTCCCCGATGTGTTTCGTGAAGATTTGCCAGGGATTCCCCCGGAACGAGATGTCAACTTCGCTATAAAGTTGATCCCTGAGCTACCCCAGTATCGCGTCAACCGTACCGCATGTCACCTGCCGAGCTAAAGGAATTGAAGACGCAACTGATGGAACTATTAGAGAAGGGGTTCATCAGACCAAGTACTTCCCCATGGGGAGCACCTGTGCTATTCGTCAAGAAGAAAGGTGGTTCGATGAGGTTATGCATCGACTATCGTCAACTCAATCAACTAACCATCAAGAACAAGTACCCATTGCCTAGGGTTGACGAGCTTTTCGACCAAATATCGGGAGCTCAATATTTCTTCAAGATCGATATTCGATTTGGCTATCACCAAATGAGGATCAAGGATGACGATATCTTCAAAATGACTTTCCGGAGCAGGTATGGACACTATGAATTCGTCATTATGCCTTTTGGTCTAACCAATGCTCCTGCAGCCATTATGCAACTCATGAACAACATATATCAGCTATACCTTGACAAGTTCGTAGTCGTCTTCAACGATGACATCCTCATTTATTCAAAGACCAAGGAAGAGCATGAAGAACACCTAAAGATTGCACTGCAAGTCTTACAAGACAACAAACTATACGCAAAGCTGAGCAAGTGTGAATTCTGGCTCGAAGAAGTGTCCTTCTTGGGCCATGTCATCTCAAAGGACGACATCTCAGTTGATCCCTCCAAAGTTGAAGCTGTACTCAATTGGGAGAGACCAACCAACGTCACAGAAATCAGAAGCTTCCTAGGACTGGCTGGCTACTACAGGTGTTCATTAAGGACTTCTCCAAGATCGCCGTTCCTCTTACATGACTGACACGAAAGGAGAATCCATACTCCTGGAGTAATGAGGGTGAGAAAAGTTTTCAAACTCTTAAAGATTGTCTTACCTCAGCACATGTTCTCGCTCTGCCAATAGAGGGAGAAGGTTTCTCTGTCTACACCGATGCCTCAGGGATTGGGCTAGGTTGTGTACTGATGCAAAATGAGAAGGTTATTGCTTATTCTTTAAGACAACTGAAGACGCATGAAGTCAACTACCCTATGCATGATCTAGAGTTGGCTGCCGTGGTCTTTGCCTTGAAGATCTGGAGACATTACTTGTATGGTGAGAAATTTACTGTCTACTTAGACCATAAAAGCCTGAAGTACTTATTCTCCCAGAAGGAACTCAACATGAGATAGAGAAGATGGCTAGAATATCTGAAGGATTTCGACTTCAACATCAATACCATCCAAGCAAGGGTAATGCCGTGGCTGATGCTCTTAGTAGGAAGCCAATGGCATCTGTTTCAAGTCTAGTCCTTGGCGAGATGCAACCACTAGAACAATTCGCAAGGTTAGATTAACTATTGAACACAGAGATGATCGAGTCTTGGTTTCAATATCAAGATTCAATCCGACTTGCTGGAAGAGATTAAAACCCAACAAGATAATGATCCATTCTTAGTTCGCATCAAGGAAACCTTAACTGAAAGACCGGACTTCGCTATGACAGAGGATGGAAGATTGGTGTTCCAAGGGAGGACATGCGTCTCCGATAATGAAGAACTGAAGAGGAAGCTAATGGATGAATCTCACAAGACAAAGTACACTATTCATCCAGGAGGTACCAAAATGTATCAAGACATGAAAAGAATGTTTTGGTGGCCGAACATGAAGAGAGAGGTAGCTGAACATGCCGCACACTGCCTTACTTGCCAACAAGTAAAAGCGAAACACTTGCGCCCTGCTGGTGTACTCAGAACATTAGATATCCCGGAATGGAAATGGGAAAGCATTGGTATGGACTTCATCATGGGTTTACCCAAGACTCGTGGTGGACTCGACGCCATATGGGTCATTGTCGACCGACTAACCAAATCTGCCCACTTCCTAGCCATAAAGAGTAAGTGGTCGGCAGAAGTACTAGCTGCCTTATATGTTAAAGAGATTGTAAGACTATATGGAGTTCCATCATCCATAGTCTCAGATCGAGATCCGAGATTTACATCTCATTTTTGGAAAGGACTACAAGGTGCACTGGGTACTAAACTCAACTTTAGTACTGCCTTCCACCCACAAACTGATGGGCAAATTGAAAGAACCAACCAAATAGTGGAGGACATGTTGAGAGCGTGCACTATAGACTTCCAAGGATATTGGAACGAGCACCTACCCCTTATTGAATTCGCCTATAACAACAGTTACCAGGTGAGTATTAAAATGGCACCGTTTGAAGCACTCTACAGAAGAAATTGTAGATCTCCTGCATGCTGGAATGAGGTGGGAGAATAGCAATGGCTAGGCCCGGATATGGTACAATGAACAACAAAGGACATTCAGGTGATTATAGACCGGCTTAAGACTGCTCAGTCTAGACAAAAGAGCTATGCCGACAAAAGAAGGCGGGACTTAGAATTCCATGTCAGTGATCATGTATTCTTAAAGGTGTCACCTACTCGTGGCATCCAAAGATTTGGTGTAAAAGGAAAGCTTAGTCCTAGATTCATCGGTCCTTTTGAGGTACTCGAAAGGGTTGGTGAGGTTGCATACCGACTGGCGTTGCCACCGGATTTGGCATGTGTACACAATGTGTTCCATGTCTCCATGCTCAGGAAATATGTATATAATCCTACACACATCATTCGCCAAGAGAAGCTGGTGTTGAATAAGGATGTGACGTATGAAGAGAAGCCAATCAAGATACTAGAACGGAAGGTACAACAGCTCAGGAACCGTCCCATTCACGTGGTTAAAGTCTTATGGAATAACCACGGAGTGGAAGAAGCCACAAGGGAACCGGAAGGAACCATCAGACGGAACTACCCCGATCTTTTCGGTAAGACATTCCCTCCATTATGATCATATGAATTTGGGGACCAAATTCTTTTTAAGAGGGGGAGGATGTAGCAACCTGGATTAAAAATAATAATAATAATAATAAAAATAAAAACAATTAGAAAATCAAATAAAAGAGAATTAAATAAAACATATTAAATGAAAAGAAGTAATGAGCTTTGTTAAATAGACCCATTAGAAATTAGTGGGCAAAAATAGGAATTTTTAAAAAGGAGATTAATAGAAAAATACCCTAAATTCGTAACTTAATTATTACTTAAATAGAAAAGTGGTATTTAATGCATTAAATAGGAAGTTTGAGTTGGATTTGGATTCCTAAACCTACCCTAGTTGCTTGGCCACGAATCTAGCTCCCATCCTAACCCTATTAGAAGTTCTCATGCTTAGAAAGGGGATAGAAAATAGGAAATCAGAATTAATGGGAATTAGAGTCCAAATAGAAAATGGAAAGAGAGAAAGCATAAATACTCTCTTAAAACCCCCATGGCTGGCTCTAGCTCGTACCCAAGGCTTGTTGGACCAGGAGGAGAGGCCAAGGAGGAGGAGATTTCATTGGAAGAAGCCTCTCTCAAGCTCTCTCTCTCGTTCTTCAAGTTCTAGCCCGAGAAGAGGAAATCGACCAAAGGTAAGCATTCTCACAAGAAAAATCATAAAACTTCGTTTGTCGGTTGATCCAATCATCAGGATCAAAAGCCCTCTGATCTCATATTTTTCCATCGAGCCTATATTCTTCTTGATTTTTCATGTTCTGCAACTAGCATGAGCCCGACCTTCATCTTAAATCTTGTTCTCCTTGTATACTCAACCCCATGCCACGAGATTTTTACTAGAGGAACTGATTCATGTTAGGCATCTTTTACCCCTGAAAACCCTAATTTCATCCACCTTACATCGTGAATTAATTCTTTTACCCTAATTGTGTACTGTTCCATATTCTTCGTGAAGTATCATGATTAAACCATGCTGAAACCATGTTTGTTTTCAAATTCCTATTTACTGGAAGTACCCTTGAATGTCTAGAGTCGTTTAAAATTTGTTTCATGGTTTTTCATTTGCCATAAAATTAGTTATGATTTTCTGAACAATCTTGTGTCAAAAGGTAGAAAGATGGCCCACAATCCGAGGCTCTGTCCTTTCCTTGTCGGACACAGGTACAGGACCTGAGAACATGACGACCCAATAGCCGCGTTCTCAGGGCTATCGCGACAGCACCCTCCATCGCGATCTGATCGCGACAGGGTCTGTCGTCGCGATCTGTCTGCCTGAACCGATGAGGCCGTCGCGGCCTGTATAAGAGCCTGTCGCGTTCTGCTTGACCCCGTTGCGACCCTCATTAGGGTACGTCGCGATTGGGCTTTTTCATGAAACCCCCTATCTCTGCAAGTCTTGACTTTCTACAGTGTTGTACCCTCTCTTAACAGTCATATACGCAGTAAATATACCTGTTATAAACTGAACATTTTTGTGTGATTTTAAAAGACATACACATGACTTATTCCTAGCTATGATTTCATGATACATGCACACACTTTGAACCATCCAATTATGGCTTAACTTGGCATATAATTAACTCATAATACCTCTGGTAATTTATGTAATTAAATTACCATATTTTAAATAGACATGTCTACGTTTTCTCGCGTTGTTTTGGGAATACCGTTATCGACGCTCCACTGTTCTAGAATTCCTCTAGATTGTCGAGCACTTATTTCTATATGCACACTCTCTTGACTTGGATGAACTCTCCATCGGAGACTCCTTCTGCCGGACTAGTGAATCCTTGTTCAAGGCCTCCGTAAGTCTCCTCTGTCCATAGATTCCCACATGGTCGACGAGCCAGTTGTACCCTAACACCAATGTTACCCTTTAGGGATCAACATGATCCAAACGACTATTAGAAGTTTGCTCTTATCTTGAATCACGACGGACCTCTGGACCTGTGCTTAATATGGCCAGTGGAAGGGTCGTGAATTCCACCTGAATGCCAGCGCCAAGTGCGTGTGTTGTGCAACTGTTACTATCGCCTGTTTACTCAACGTGTTACGTGCAATGTCCACGAGCTCTCATCTATACTCTACTCGCTCATCTATTCACGTTTACTCTACTATCTCATCTATTCATCTAGTACTCTCATCTATTTCTTGGTACTCTATATTGGCCATTGACTGATTGTCTAAATATAAACAATATAACTAATGCATGGTAATATATAAAGGGCCCGATCTAGTCTTGGGATGTGCGCCCGAAAGTGCTAGTGCCCATGGGAGTTAAATGATCAGAGTGTTTGGCATTACACTCGAGTGCTATCTATCTCGACTATCTAAATGACAATCAAAAGTGCTATGTTCTCTCGTTGTCTATTGACAAAAGTGCTATACTATACCCGTTGTGCTATTGCTATACTTTGTACTAATTGTGCTATGGCCATCTTGCTATTTGTGCTATACTCGACACTTGTGCTATACTTAGAAAGCTTGTACTATTTCCATCATGCGCTATCCTACTTTCTTTTACTTGACTCTCTCGCTCTATCATTAGTTACTCTACCTTTTAATACATTAATCATTTAAAGCCTGCTTGACTATTGAGATTTAAGTCCTACTGGGCGTTATCGCTCACCCTGTGTTATTTGTCGTTGTGTTCTTAGGTGAGACCGAGAATGACACATACACTGAAGAGGACGGGAATGACCAGGAGTGAAGTCATGAGAACCCTAGCGTCCTAGCATTATGTTCGAGTCATAGTTTAGTCTGTACTTTATTTCAATGTAGTTGGGCCCTATAGAATGGCTCTGATATTAGTGGTTGTAACTAGACATTTGAAAGTTATCAATGAGAAGAATTTGCTTTAGTATTTATTCCTTGCTCAATGGTTTGATGTCTAGTACTCGCTCTGTACCCATTTACTTGCAACTGCCCCGCATTCCAATATTCCGCGTCGGGGCGTGACACAACATTAGTAGTCGTGCTTTAGGAAGATATACTAAAGAGAAGGTTCCATTCTTCCATCCTTTAAAGTTCTACTTTACGTGACATGAATATGGTAACCTGAAGATATGTCGTGTAGAGATATTTTACTAGATACAATAAATGTTTGAGTGCACAGGATACAACATGGTTTGCGGGAAAGTTTGAAATCCACAGTGATTTGAAAAATATATTTGAATATCATGAAGGATAGAATATATTCAAAACTTTCTAGAATGATTATAATAATATCCACCAACTGTTTAAAATAATAATCATTGTAAAAAGAAAGTCAATGTTTAGAGACAGTCTATGCAAAATGGCAGTCGATATTTAAACATAACTGATGTTCAAGAGATGTCATTGTGAGTGTAATCGTTGTTGGAATAAAATCGATGTTAAGATATAATCTTAGTCTATGTGGAGATGTAATCCATGTTGACATGAAGTCTATGTGAGCATAATCCATGTAAAAATGTAATTGATGTTAAAGCAAAATCGATGTTGTAGTGAAATCGATGTTCTGGATGAAATCGTTGTTGAACTGAACCCGATGTTTAACTGAAGTCGATGTTCAAGTGAAATCGATGTTCTAAGCAAAATCGTTGTTGTACTGAAATTGATTTTCAAGTGAAATCGATGTTCTATGTGAAGTCGTTGTTGTACTGAAATCGATGTTTAAGTGAAATCGTTGCTGTATTGAAATCGATGTTTGATTGAAGTGGATGTTTAAGATAAAATCAATATTGAATTGAAATCGATGTTTAAGTGAAGTCGATGTTCAGTATGAGAAATCAATGTTTAAGTGAAGTCGATGTTCAGGATGAAATCGATGTTGAATCGAAATCGATGTTTACGTAAAGTCGATGTTCTAACTAAAATTGATGTTTAAGTGAAATCGATGCAGAAACGAAATTGATGTTTGAACCGAAATCGATATTTAACTGAAGTCAATATAGAACTGAAATCGATGTTCTTACATGAAGTCGATACTTAAGTAAAATCGATGTTCTTTCAGAAATTGATGTTTTAATACAGAAGTCGTTGTTTAAGTGAAATCGATGTAGAAACAAGATAGTAATTGTTGTGATCTTTTAATAGAAGTCGATGTATACTTAGACAAATCATATGCAATAGACTTCAAAGAACATGAGTGTAGATTACTTACTGAGTTTGTTTTATTTGAGACCTGTTGACAAACTTTAGAAAACAATGTTAGTCAATAATTTCTAGAGTTTTTTTAATCACCAAAAATACATATAATAATTAACAAATTATATGGAGATGGACTGATCATCAAGAAGCACCTCTCAGTCTTGTAGCCACGGACTACTCAGTCTAGCTACCGCTCCACAAACACACAGAGTAAGCCAACCAACAGTGGAGACCAGCCAACACCACACCTGCAAACCACACAGCTGCAGGTCCATGCCTAGCACCTTCAGGGACTCTAACCCGAGCTCCCTAAAGTGAGGCACTGGAAACACAGGACTAGCTGGGGACTAGTGACGTCTAATGGTG
Source organism: Colocasia esculenta (assembly GCA_014218235.1). Classification (NCBI taxonomy): domain Eukaryota; kingdom Viridiplantae; phylum Streptophyta; class Magnoliopsida; order Alismatales; family Araceae; genus Colocasia; species Colocasia esculenta. The sequence continues at coordinate 93,883,764 of CM024762.1, read as the reverse complement.
TCCGTCCCCCAACCACGAGCGCGCTACAAGCGACTAAACACAAACTCTTACAAGTCGCTGCCCCCTGCCATCTTTCCCTCAGCCGGACGTACAACTCAAACACAGAAGTAAGATTGTCCAGGAAGACGACACAAACCTCAATGGTACATACAGTATCAGGACACGCCCCGAGCACATTGTGCCTGGCTCACATAGAACCTGGGGTACCCGACTGAAGAGGCATTCCGAAATAGGCGCCAGACTACCAAACTTGGCAAACACACAAACTACGATACATGTTTATACAACCTTTATTTATAAACCACGGTACACTAACATCATAGTTAGCTTTTCACCGGTCACCATGTGACCTCCAAGCCAATATACACCTAATATACATGAACCACAATATTATATAACAAAATTGCCTATCATTGGTCATCTCATGACCTCCATAGCGACATTAAACTACAAAGAACATTAACCACTTAACTTAATACAATAACACACTAAGTATGTTTAACATAAATCATCAATTCATCATAAACCAACTCATTATCCTACACATACTTTACTAACATTAACCACTTAAGTAACCTTAAGAAGACAGCAAAAGACCAAGGCTAGATCTACACAGGACCCTCACTGCCCAAACACACAACACACCCCACGTAGGTTAAAACGCGACGGACACAGGCGTCGCCTATCAAATCGCGACGACCTGTCCGGACACGACCATAACCAAAATGCGACAAGGCTCAGTGTCGCGACAGAATCGCGATGGCCCAATACGTCACCTTCACCCAAACTGACAGTCAGAGTCGAAATTGCGACGGCCCACGTCATCGCAGAAACAATAGACAGAGTAACGTTCATAATCACGACCGCTCACTACATCGCGTTCACAATATGAACGTGACGGTGAACCCCGTAGCGTTTCAAATGCGACAACAAGATCAGCTAAACGGCTAAACCACCCTTGTTCACTAGAAATCTATACAAATCTAATTCCAATAATACTTAAAGTAGTAAACATGAAATCTACACTATAGCACACCACCCAAACATGCTTCCCACCCCCTTAAACCATTTAAAATGAATTAAACAAAGGGGAAAGTCTCCCTACCAATTGAACGAGCCCGAAGAACATGAAGAACACCTCATCGCCAGTGTGTCCACGCTCCAGACGCCATCCTCGCATGGAACCCATGCCGCACGAGCCACTAGGAAGCTGGATTGCCAGAAATCCCCCACAACAACCCCCTCCTTCGCCGGACAGACCTCCTCTGCTCTGTCTGGATGAAACAGAGCAAAATATGCACATTTGAAATCGCGACATAGGCAGATGACACGTTTAAGAGTTAAACGCGACCACCCTAGCCGTCGCCAAACGGAACCCAAACCGCCATACGTCACAAAGGCGGTTCAGTGAATCGCAATGGGGAAGACCGTCGCGTTTCAAATCGCGACGTGCTGCTCTATCGCGTTCACAATCAATGAACCTGTGGGCTAAATATGCTGAGACCTAAGGCCCACAACACCCACACAAGGCACAGAAACCACGACCAAGGCCCAATGACCACCTCTTGGTCAAGAGCACCACACCAAAACCATTAAACATGGATCTGGAAAGATCGTGCCATTACAACTTAGATCCCGAAGCACACTAAGAACCAGCCAGTCCTTGAAGTGATATAATAAGTAAGCTAACTTATAGTAATGTGAGAGATAGGGATAAAAAATCATACCTGAACTTACATGTGAAGCTCCATTTTTTTGAATTTTTTATTTTTAATAAATAAATAAATATAATAACTAAATGAAAGCAAGAGTAACATGTACAAACAAGACATCAACACACGTATAGCATAGATGGTCAGACATGGTCAAAGAAAACACAACATGCCTTGTTGTGGAGCCTTTAAAGGTCGCGATAGTGTCGCGATGCCTCTAAAGGTCGCGATAGAATCGCATCGCATCAGACTGTCACAACTCTGTTCTGTGCACTACAGCCTAAATCCGACCCCTAGGTCTATCCTAAAGCTACTCCTAACACTAATAGGACCCTTAAACCCTTTCGTAATCCTAACTTGACCTCCAAACACGAACTAAAGTAGGATTGTCCCCCCTAGAGCTCCATAAATAGGGGTGGAGGGCTCAAATTTGTGGCTCATCTTCTCTCTCTTCAAACTCTCTTGCCTTTCTCTCTCTCCAAGCTATGAAGAGGTCTTTTGGAGCCTTCTAAGCTAGCCAAACCCCCTATGGTGATCCCCGTCCAGGAAAGACTACCTATGATGAGCTGCTGTGCCTCACTTCTGTTCTCGGCCACTTGAGCACCAAGCATGATGGGAAGGTATGTACTTAATTTGTCTTCTAGTTCCTCCTCTTTCTTCTTCTTCATGTACCAATCTCCTTTCTTCTTTCTCTTTCTGGATCCTCTCAGGCTGACGACACTACTCTAAAATCATTTGGCTAAAACCCATGATCAAAGCTCTCTCCTTGGCATCCATCAACCTTCTACGAGAGTGGAATCTGACCACTATATTGGTGATGGCTAAGAATTACCATAAGATCGTGCACATTTGGGATAGTTGACAACATTAGTGGAATTGTGGCATCCTCAGACTTAGACTTTTCTCTTTCCAACATTTGAAGCAACCATTTTATTGGAAGAATTGGAGATCATGCTCGGCCTCCTTAAAGGAAAGAAATGATCAAAACATCTCATCTACCATACTATTGATCCCATCGACTTCAGGGCCATACTCAAGGAGATCACGACCAATGCGGGGGTTCTTCAATGCATGACAAGCCCGGGCTTTGTTCACTTGCTTCTCTTTCTCAATGGATTGTCTCCCATTGCAAAAATAAGAGCGAGAAGTATCTTGCCATTGCCAAAGCTGCTGCAATCTACATATGCGGCGTCATACTCTTCCCAACACAAGATCATTTTCTAACAACAGCTAACATGAGCATCATGAACAATGTATGGGAAGGTTTGTCTATCTCCCAATCTATTCTTGGCTATTTATATGCTGGTCTTTCTTCTACAGCCATCGATGGACCACTCTATGGTTCCATGATTGCCCTGGAGTGCTAGATGGGCATGAGGATATGCTTTGAGGCGACATATGACAACTCCATTAAGTGCCTGACCTTGACTCACCACCCCCTCTTTTATGTCGGAGCTCTATTACACAACTTCTCAAGCCTGGTGCAAGACTGCAGTTGTGAAGAGCTTAAAGAGCTAGAGATTGTATCTGAACATGCAAGTAGAACAATTCAACATGCGGCCCTCCTTCCTCCGTGACAAGGTCATCAGACTATGCCAACAAGTTGTCCTGGACCTACGATTGATAGGGAATGAGGCTCTGGTTCTCTACAACCCACACTGCTGCCACCTGCAAATTGGCATGCCACTCATGGATGTTCCTACTCTCACACTTCCCGCCTATTCAGATAAGGAAGATTGGTACTGCGAAAGACGAACGAGATGTGAGAAGTGCTCTGGGATTCTGGGAAGTATGCGCCTTGGGCCTCATCCTGGTGGAGGTGGCGGAAGATGACAAGCTATACCAGGGCCATCTGCGAGAGTTAAGGAAGATCCCGCCATGAGGAGATCGTGATGTAGCAGAGGCTGCACAAGCTGGAGAGTAGACTTGAGAGCTTGAGAATTTGATTTGAGTTGTAATTGGTGGTACGTAGGATATGAATATGATTGTTCAATTGAGCTTTAATTGAGTACAAACATGTATGGGAAGCATTAAGATGCATTTAAATTAATACAAATTGAATTTCTTCACTATTTGTGCATCTGAGCTATGTCAGTCTAGCAGTCGCCCTAATGTCGCAACCCTTATTGAGGGTGTGACTTTGTCGCGACCTGGTAGAGGGTCGCGACCTTAAGGCGTCTTCTATGATGGTCGCGACACTACCCGAGAGTTCAAAGACACAGTGGTCCCCTCTTTTCTCCCCTCCGTGCTCACAACCTCCTTCTTCTCCGGCGATTGCTCTCCCATCTCCAGCCAACCTTGCTCGTGCTCTCTCTCTCTCTCTCTCTCTCTCTCTCTCTCTCTCTCCTCTTTCTCCCACTCTCTTTTTCTTCTGCTCTCTTTGCTCTCCCCAACAATGGAAGGAGCAAATGGCGAAGGCAGCTCCCACGGTGGTGAAGGGGCGAAGCAACTGGCGGCGAGGAGGGTTCGGCGTCAGGTGGAGGCGGCCTCGGCGACCGAGGAGGTGCCGGAGGTGGAAATGGTAGAGGGAGAGGTGCCAGCGGTGGACGTGGAGGCGGCGGCCGAAGCCCGGGAGGAAGCGATGAAGAAGGTGAGTCCCCAATGCCTCAATTGTGCATGAATGTGGTTGGTGAGGCCCCATTGAGGGCATTTGTTGGGCAAGATGCCCAAGAGAACCGCCGTGGAGAAGGAATTCTCCGGTCGATCAGGCGACTGAGATCGTTATGGACCATCCCGTCGCGGCAGTATTGTCGCGGCCCAATCAGTGGTAGCGACAAGGTTGTTACGGTCAATGCCCGTCGCGACAAGGTCGCGACCCGTAGAGGTGTCACGACAAGTTCATGACCCACTGGGCCATCGCGACCTCAGCCGAGAGCTATAATTGCCTATTTTGTTCTGACAAGTTTTCTTCTTTTGTGCTTGCAGGGCGAGATGAGGGCCAGAGTGTCCTGGCTGCTGACGCTCGTAGTCTATCTAGCACTCCTGGTGTTCTAGAGGACAAGACTGAATGAGATGGGGTTTGGGGAGGTCTTTAGGATGGAGAGGATGAGGGCGGATGCCCCGTTGATTCAGGCATTAAAGAGTAGGTGGGACACTGAGGCGATTGCCTTCATTTTCCCGTGGGGACATATGATCCCCAATTTGTAGGATGTGAGCAGGATCACTGGGTTGAGGGTGTATGGGAGCCCGGTGAGTGGATTCACCTACCTGTGTTACAAGGAGGTGGCATGGAGACTGCTAGGACTAACAGTTGGATGTCAATCATCACTGGTCCCTAGGGTAGATCTGCAAGAGAGTCTAGGGCTCAGGCAGATAGGTCGTGAGGTAGGAGAGACCCCGGATGAGCTGCATAGGGGTGTAAACGAGCCGAGTCGAGCTGAGTAGTATGCTGCTCAAACTCTATTTGTTAATTTTTAATCGAGTTCGAGCCGAGCTCGAGCTATATCAACTATTGAAAATGCCTATTCAAACTCGGCTCGTTTAAATACTCTCTAGCTCGAGCCCTTAACGAGTATCTTAACGAGCTTAATTGAATTTGCGAGTTCGTATATATAAGTAAGTCCAATCCAATCTACAAGTAAAAAATTGATCATTCATAAGACCTAAATTTATCTTATTTCAAGCTCATATCTCAATAGTTTTGATAAGTTACTTAATTTAACTATTTTAATAAATGTTTGAAGTATATCATAATTTGTTACAAGCAATATGAGATTAATAGATAAACACTGCAAGGGAGGGGGTTGGTGCGCGACAAGGTAGGGGCGGTGCTGCAACTCCCCTTTGCACACCGCGTAGAGCCCCCTTTCTGCACCATCGGTGATGGTACTGCGGCCGCCGAGATCACCATCTGCCATTGATGGATGGTCCACAGTGGTCACCGGAGATGCCAGTGGCTGACAATGCACCCCTCGGCCCCACCAAGGGGCTCACCTACTGTGCAGGTCGGTCTCGGGAGGAAGAAGATGCTTGATATGTTGGGGGACCTTGCAACACTAAATTTTGCATTCATGCCACTATTTACATGATTTGTGTATATACCCTCATTTGCATAATTTGTGTATATACACTATGGATTTAGTCTATGACATTTAAGCCCTCATAAATATTATATATTGTAATAATAAATGTATAAAAACAAATAAATATTTTTATATCAATATATACTTATTATATTTAAAGAAATATTTAAACAAAGTGTTAGCGAGTACTTAGACAAGCTCTTAATGAGTATTTAATCGAGCTCTTAATGAGCTCTTAAATGAGCTATTCACGAGTATAATCGAGCCGAGCTCACATGTGTTCAGACTCGGCTCGTTTATGAATCGAGCTTTTTTTTATTTAAACTCGGCTTGTTAATTAAATAAACGAGTTGGACCAAGCTTTTATCGAGTCGAGCTTCGAACTACTCGTCGAATGTATCAGCTCGTTTACATCATGAGCACTAGACAGGCTAGTTAGGGGATGTAGGGAGACCCTAGCTAGTGAGCTAGGACCTCAGGCCAACATGGACTTGTGTCACTTCCTCACTTTCTTCCTAGGTAGACTTTTGTTTTTCACGAGGGGCGACCCAGTTCATCGCCAGTTCCTGCCACTGCTAGAGGATCTGGACTGGGTGGGGGACTATGCCTAGGGTACTGCTCTTCTAGAGCACCTATTCGATAGCCTGGGGACCTCTGATCGGAAGACGGCGATTGGTGGTTTTTTCCTCTTTCTTTAGGTACTTTCACCTCCTTTCTTCTTCCAATGATGAATTCAAATTTGCATATATGTGATCTAATCAAGTGATTTTTTTTTTGCAGGTCTGGACTTATCTCCACCTACCGGGCTTGGGACGAGGGGCACTGGAGAGGTCGAGCCTGGTGCCCCTGGCGAGAGGTGGGTGCCACGTCGAGACACCTACCCACTGGATGAGCAGCTATTGACCATCTAGGACACGATTGACGTCTACCCTTAGCTTGATGTGAATACTAACCCCTTTTCTAATTCCCACTTGTTTCCTAAATTGTCTTGACCACTAAAGGGTGTGTTATCTATTTTACAGGTGGTCTAGAAGCCCTATCTAGAGGAGGAAGACGACAGGCAGCCCTGGTTTGAGCAGGACCGCCCCTATTTTGGTAGGGCGACATGGGTGCATGCTCTCAATCTGGTGCCACCTCTCCATCTGCAGCTGACTCAGAGGGCGCTCGGCCTGCATCAGAGTGTCGTGGAGTTTCCTAGCCGGGGCAGAACATCGAGGCCCAGTAAAAGCTTCATGGGACTTCACGACACTACTGACTGACGCGAGAGGGCCCAGGAGCAAATAGTGGACTGGGAGCACCGCGGGTGGTGCATCACGTCCGAGGTAGAGAGCGACGAGGTGTACCTGCAGTCCTTCATTTTGAAGTATAGGTCGAGGGTCTACAGGGGAGCCTGACAACAGGTAGAATATACCCCTGACTCGACCTTGTCATATTTCAATCAGATCAAATGTGACATGATTTTGGTTTTTTGTAGACGGACATGGCCGGATAGATAGTGTCAAGCCTCGATGCGGAATATCGGAATGTGAGGCAGTTGCAAGTAAACAAGTACAAAGCGTATAATAGACATCAAACCATTGGACGAAGAATAAATACTAAAGCGAATGCATTTCATTAATAACTCCTCAAATGTTTATTACAATCACTAATATCAGAGCTGATCTATAGGGCCCAATTACATTTAATAAAAGTAAAAGACTAACTAAGACAATAACATATTACTAAGACGCCAGGGTACTCTTGACTTCACTCTTGGTCATTCCCGTCCTCATGAGTGTAAGTATCATCCTTGGTCTCACTTGAAAACACACAACAATAACGTAGGGTGAGCGATAACGCCCAGTAGGACTTAAATCTCATGATCATGCATACTTCAAATGATTAATGTATTAAAGAGCCGAGTAACTAATGAAAGAGAGTGAGAGTCAAGTAGTGTGAGAGATAGCACGATGACATGAACCAAGATAGCACAATAACATGTGAATGAAATAGCACAAGTGTCGAGCATAGCACAAAGAGCAGGATGGCCATAGCACAAATAGCACAACATATAACAATAGCACAACAAGTATAGTATAGCACTTTGATTGTCATTTAGATAGTCGAGATAGATAGCACTTGAGTGTAATGCCAAACACTCTGGTCAATTAACTCCCGCGGGCAAATAGCACTTTTGGGCGCACCTCCCAGGACCAGACCAGACCCTTTATATATTGCTAGGCATTAGTTATATTGTTTATCTTTAGACAATCAGTCAAATAGATGAGAGTACTAGATGAATAGACGAGATTGTAGAGAGAGTGTGAATAGATGAGCGAGTAAAGTATAGATGAGAACTATAGGTCATTACACATGAAACGCGAGTGAATGGGCGATAGTAACAGTTGCACAACATGCGCAATTGGTGTTGGCAGTTAGGTGGAATTCACTACCCTTCCATGGGCCATGCTATTCACAGGTCCAGAGGTCCGACATGATTCATGATAAGAGCGAGAGAGCATTCTAAGGCCGTTTGGAACTTACTGATCCCTAAAGGGTATCATAGGCATTAGGGTACAACCAGCTCGTCGACCATGTGGGAATCCATGGACAGAGGAGTCTCACGGAGGCCTTGAACAAGGATTCACTAGTCCGGTAGAAGGAATATCCGATGGAGAGTTTTTCGAAGTCAAGAGAAAGTGCATATATAGAAACAAGTGCTCGACGTTCCAGAGGAATTCTAGAACAGTGGAGCGTCAGTAACGATATTCCCAAAACATCGCGAGAAACGAAGACAAGTCCATTAAAAATTAGGGCAATGTAATATACATTATTGAAGTAATTTACCAGATATATTATGAGATATTTTCATGCCAAGTCAAGTCATATTGGATGGTTACAAGTATGTGCATGTGATAAAGAGAATCATGGATATGAAAAGATCGTGTGTATGTCTTTTAATTAACTATTACATATCCAAGTTTAATAGCATCGTTTACCTTATTTAAGACAGTTAACAAGGTATGTGGTTACTGTAGAAAGTCAAGATTAGCAAAAATACAGGGTTTATGCACAAAAATCCAGAAGGCGACGTACCCTGTAAGGATCGCGACAAGGCACATCCAGAACACGATAGGGTCTTTCAAAGGTCGCGACGGGTTAGTCAGGATAGGCGGCCAGAATGTGACGCCAGGTCCTGTTGCATTCAGAACGCGACAAGGTTCTGGTCACGATCAGCCTCTGAGAATACGGCCCATCGGGCCGTTGCGTTCTCAGGTTCTGCACCTGAGTCCGAGCAGGAAAAGGGTTTGCCTTGGATTACGGTCCAGGCTTTCCCTGTTTTGATACAGGGTCATTCAAAAATAAAAATCTCGGTGTACAGATGATGAAAAATCATGAAACCAGATGTAAACGAATCTAGACATACAAGGGTACACACAGTAAATAGGAATTTGAATGTAATCATAGACTTGATAGGGTTTGAACAAGTTCATGCACGAAGAACACAGAACAGTGTATAGTGTAGGGAAAAGAATAAATTCGAGTAGTATACTAAATGAAAATTGGGGGTTTTAGGGGCAAAAGATTCCTAACAACGAGCAGTATATCCAGTTAAAATTTCATGGCATGAGACCAAGTGTACATAGAGATCTAAATTTAATATGATGGCTCGGGGATGTGATGATGACAGAACTTCAAAAATAAAATTCAAAAGATAGGGTCGATGAAAAATAAATCAATGAGAGGGCTTTTGTTCCTGATGTTTGGAACATCCTACAGACGAAATTAATTAGGTTTAGCTTGTGAGAATGCCTACCTTTGGGTCGATTTGTCTTCTAGGGCTTAGAACTCAAAGTGTAGGTTGTAGATCTTGAGAAATCCTTCTCCCCATGAATTCTCCCTTCCTTTGGCCTCTTCTCCATGTCCAGCAAGCCTCAGCAACGCATTAGGGCCAGCCATGGAGAGGTTGGGGTCTATTTAAGGTTCCTTTGTTTCCAATTCCTACTACTACTCTAATTCCTATTTAATTCTGAGTTTTCCTTATTTCTCCCCCTTCCAAACTTTCCAACTCCTAATTGGGTTATGTTGGGTTGTAAATTCGTGCCTAGCCAATTTGGGTAGGGTTAGGAGTCCAATTCCAACCCATATTAACTATTTTAATGGTTTAATAGCTCTTTTCTTTTTAGGGAATATTAAAGATATGAATTTAGGGTATTATTCTATTATTCATCTTTTAAAAATCCCTATTTTTGCCCAATAACTTTTACATGATCCATTTAGCAAAGCCCATTACTTATTTTTATTTAATGGGTTTTAATTAATTCATTTTTCTTTAAATTTTTTGATTTATTTATTTATCAAATACTGGGTTGCTACAGATAGCATCACTTCAGACCCTCTTGCACTTTGCTGTGCAGAACCGGGATGCTGCTAGGAGAGATGTAGATCAGTTGGTAAGTACCTACTCAGACTTCAGTATTACCAGATCTTAGCTTAGAAGTATTGACAAGTGTTTGATGTGCAGCATGTAGAGTTGGGCAGACTGAGGGCATCACAAGGAGGTGCGTCCTTGTCCCTTGCAGCAGCGGGGTACCCCCAGCCTGATTTTGTAGGTCAACTGGCAGGTGCCCTTAGGAGAGCAGAGGAGGTGGAGGCCTCGCTGGAGGAGAGGGTGAGTAGAGATCAAACTCGACCAGCCTTTTAATCTAAAACAACATATTGACATGATGTGACACAGGTTGCGAAGCCGAGGGTCGCCACTACCCAGGCGAGACACTGGCATGAGCAGACAGATGCTGCGACGGTAGCGACAACTCAGTGGCATCTCCAGGCAAAGACGGTGACGACATAGGCTACACAGTGTCAGCAGTAGGCTACCATGGTAGAGCTCCATGCAGGGGAGCTCTCACGAGAGCTAGCAGCACTGTGGCTGCAGGGGCCTACGACTGACTAGGCAGAGCTAGCACGTCTGCACACCAAGATGTCCTCACAGTAGATCCACATTAATGAGCTTCGGAACATGATGGCTATGTTCAGCCAGAGCTGGAGCAGGAGCAGGAGTGGAGCAAGTGGCGCCTCGGTGAGGCAGTACCTAGCAGGTTACTCAGCCGCCGGAGGAACGAGGAGGAGGAGAGGCGCTGTGGTGGAGAGACGAGCACCAAGAGCATGAGGGCGGTGAGGAGATGCCTCCTCATGTTGGGTTTTGATTAGTATGATGATTGATTTGATGCTTAAATGCTTAAATGTTTTTGATAATGACATAATTGATGTTGATTGATGTTGAGAAGACATGACAAAATGACATAACACTATGATCACATATGCTTTCATGATATCTTATTTTGAGTCTCTTTTATGTAGGAAATTAAGTGAGCATGAAAGTACAAGTCAAGAAGCAAATTCAAGCACAAAAAGAACTAGAAAAATGCAAGAAGCAATTAGCTGTCAACAGGCCTGAAGCCATCTGTCGACAGCCAGTGAAGATGGTTAGCAGACAAGCTTATGGAAAACAAGAAAAATCAGTAGCTGTCGACAGACAAGTTCAACCTGTCGACAGCCAGAGGTCGCCTATCGACAGCCCAGCCTCTCAGCCAGAAACATGGTTCTGGAAGCCAGAAATGCTGCAGTATCTGTCGACAGCTAGAAGGCATCTGTCGACAGTTGCATGTTAAGTCAAAACATGTGACAGTCATGTGATCTATATTAGGGTGTCCTCTTCTCTGATGAATCTCAAGACTTGGACACATCTATATATAGATCTCTTGGACCTATTTTGGATGAAAGAAGCCTCCACAACAAACCCTATGCAAAGAACAACTAGAAGAAGGCTTTCTCTACTCCTCTGCTTCAAGACTCCAGCCTGTTCAAAGAGAGATCCATCTCAGATGAGGAGTTGAAGCAGATTCGTCCTCAAGTCAAGCTTCATCATCATCATCCGATCTTCATCGACGTGAAGCCTAAAGTTCATCTAGACAAGCAACCTAACATTCCTTGCGCTCAATCCAAGTGTGTGTGATTGATCTGAGAGCGTGTTTGTCTCAGACATCGTATGTGTGTTGGTGTTTGGGTCGAACTTGCTTGATAAGCAGTTTACCATGTGTGTGTGTGGATGGTGGACGTAGGATACACAAGTTGTGTAGTCTGAACCACCTTAACTCCTCGTGTCCTGTGGTTTGTATTATCTGACGCTAGATGTATGCTAGGCACGATCATTTGTTCACATACTCATCACATTGCTAATCTCCTAAACGCACTCTACACACACACCTAAGTTCAAATTTGATCTATATGATTTTATGTCTTCCTATAGTCAGTCTTAATCTCAAAAAGAAGGTCAATTTGTTTTATTAGGTAGTAATCTATTCAACCCCTTTTCTAGATTACTGCTTTAGGTAATTCCGCACACCTTTCACGCCTGAGAGGCCAGAGGGATCTAGGGAGAGTGGCAGTGGATAGTGAGGAGTTTGTGAGCCACCTCCCCCATTATATATGTACATGATATTTAATTAGTGAATCTCATTTGCTTTGTGCCAATGTTGAAATTGTTGAATGGAATGTGATTGATACGAGTGGGAGGTGAGATTTTAGAGAGGCACTAAGTATTTCGTTGCTTTGTTTAGATCCTTCTATTTCTGCACACGTAACGAACCAAGTTAGATCTGTTCTTTGACTCAGCCCCTTGCATTAGGCAAGTTTTGACCTTAAGTTCATGATAGTCCAGGGGCTGAGCCTTATTAAAAAGGCGAGATAAGAAAATAACAATGCATGCTAAAAGAACAATATCTACACACACATTTTTTTTGGATTTTTAAAATTTCTATTTTTTTTGATTTTTGGACTTTCTATTTTTTTTAGATTTTCTATTTTTTGGATTTTTTTTATTTTCTATTTTTTTTAGATTTTTGGATCTTTTTCTATTTTTTCTTTAGATTTTCTTTGAGTTATGTAGCGGCAATACCTACACTTGAGTGCTTGGTTAAGAGTATTGTCCCCTTCTCTTATTGTTAACCTCCCCTAAGTATTTTTTTTTTTAAAAAAAAAGTGGTCCTCAAGTTCAAGATCTGGGAGAGTGCACCCTCCCCCAGAGGGGGAGAATGGACCCACTCCACCAGCATAGAACCTGGCCGAAATTTATTAAAATAAAGATGGGAAAGATAATACAACATGATGTGTGGTCATATAGACCTAACATGAAAAAGACCCGATCTGTCCAAGACTATTGGACCTTTACACAAGTGTGGAGCGTTGCCCTATCCCCAGAAGACCTGGTTCAGCTTATTGGATATACCATGATTTGCTAAGGAGTCCGCCACCTGGTTACATTCCCGAAAAACATGCTTTAACAAGAAAGATTTCCTCTGCACAAAGACTTCAGCATCCCGCCACCAATGGTAGGCAAACTAAGAAGGACATCTCCCCGTCTTGAAGGAATTAACCAGTGTTAAAGAGTCACAGTTAACCATTGAAAGCTGGATACCAAGGTTAGATGCCAGGCGGAGACCATCGCAAAGGGCTCTAACTTGTGCAGTTATGCTATTACTAGGGCCATAGAAGTGAGCAAAGGCGACTAAGACTGAACCTTTGCTATCCCTTATGCAACCGCCTCCACCACAAACTCCTGGATTACCCTTACAAGCACCGTCCACATTCAGGTAGAAGTCAACTATAGGAGGAATCCAACGGATGAGCTTCAGCTGCTTTAGGGAAAATTGAGGAGAGAAGGCATATCGCTGCAGAACTTTAAGTTCATCCGCAGAGGGAGCCTCCTTGAATTGAACATTGACAAGAGAATGGGCTACCATCTCTTTGATGTTGCTTATAACTATCCAAAAGAAATTTTTTTATAATCAAATATAGCATTACATCTGCCCTTCCAAATTTCCCAGAGCATAAGAATAAAGCAATGGATGGAAATAAACCCAAAGGGAGCTGAAGTATCCGATGCAGCCAGTAGGTTCCAAATCCTGACTGTGATATGACTATGAAGGTTAACTTTGGGGTTGCAAAGAGGGAGGAACCAGTTCCATAAGAAAGAGGCCAGGTCGCCATTTATAAAAAGATGGTTATAGTCCTCAATACTTGGAGAAATAGAACAAGAACAACAAGTAGCCATAGGAATTCCACATTCTGCCACCCTTAGATCGACCGGGATAGCTTTGTTCATAAGCTTCCAACAAAACTCCGAAACTCGTCTGTTAAAGCAGTTATGCCAGATTTTTTTTAGAGCTGATCGCTTAACCCCTACAGAGTGGACTAGGTTATAAGCTGATCTGATCGAGAAAATACCATCCTGCGCAGGCCCCCAAATATATTTATCACTGTCATCAGTAAGAATAACCCCCTGAAAAATATGACTAGGAAGGAGGCTCCTGATTGGGTGATTAACATTACAGACGACTTCCCGAAGAGTGGTTGGATTCCCTACATAAGAAGAGGTGAGCTGATCAGTGAGGGGTCTACCCCCAGCCAGACGTCTGCTAACACGTCAATGTTGTTACCATTACCATGCACCCACCTGGTATGATCTTGAACTAGCTGGTGAGCCATAAACCATACTCTAGATGAGACACCTGAGATACCCCAAATTCTTGAGTTCTTAGCCTGGAGATAATGATTTCTGGCGTACTGAGGCCAGAGGGAGGAGCCATGGTAAACATTCCAGATTTGCTTTACCGCCAAAGCCATTTGAACCTGTTTGATGTTCCGAACACCTAGGCCACCTTCATCAATGGGCGCTAGATATTTTCCCATGCTACCCAATGGCGCCTTCTCATACCATCAGTACCATCCCAAAAGAAATTGGCACAAGCTCTATCAATGTAATTCATGATACTCACCGGGATAGAGGCAGAAGCAGCCAGGTAGACAGGGATGGAGGACAACACCGAGTTTATCAAAGTTACTCTCCCAGCCTGCGAAATAAATCTGGGCTTCCAAGAAGCCATCTTCCCATTAATTTTCTAGATGAGCAGTTGGAAATCAAAAGCAAGTACTCTCCCAGGACGCAGTGGAATTCCCAGGTATATAAGCGGTCATCTTTGCCTGCTGAAACTAGTCACATCTTTAATCTTATTGACAGCATGAGCAGAAGCTTTAGCTGAAATCATAAAACTACTTTTCGCTGCATTGATTTCCTGCCCAGAGGAAGAGGAGTATCGATTGAGAAAATCAATGAATCTCTTTACATATCGAAGACCTCCATTAAGAAAGACAAGAGTATCATCCGCATACAAGAGGTGAGAGATCAAAGGACAATTTCTCGGCCCAGCATATGGGTTAAGATGACCCACATGAGTCAGATGTTTAATGCCTCTGCTAAGAGCTTCCTCCATAATGATGAAAAGAGCTGGGGCAAGAGGATCCCCTTGTCTAAGACCCCGAGTAGAATGAAAATAACTAGCAGGCAAGCCATTGAAAAGAATAGAAAACCAACAATTATAACATATAATATGTTAGAAAATCCAAATTTACCTAGCACAGCAAAGAGAAAATCCCATTCCACGCTGTCATAAGCTTTCTTAATATCAAGTTTGAACACAACATTATTACCTCTGACCCTTCTACTAAGGTCTCTGACAAGTTGCCTAGCAAGAGACACATTATCCAGGATCATTCTGCATTTAACAAAGGCCCCTTGTTCCTCAGAGATAATTTGTGGGAGGATATTAACCAACCTGTCACAAAGAATTCTAGAGACGATTTTATAGCAAAAGTTACACAAGTTGATTGGTCTAAAATCCCCGTAAGAGGTGGGAGTGTGGGTCTTGGGGACCAACGCAATAAAAGATGAGGTAACACCTCTGGGCATAGAAAACCCATTAAAAAAAACCAACAATCGCCTGACACACCTCTTTATGAATAAAATCCCAGCAAGAAGTGTAGAAATGACTAGTAAACCCATCAGGGCCCGGAGCACTGTCCGCCTTTAAACTCCAAATAGCCGCCTTAATATCTTCATTGGTGGGAATGGCAGTAAGGGTTTTGTTCTGATCTTCCGTAATGCTAGAAGGAATAACATGCAGAAGTGAATCATCGATATCATGAGTAGAGGTTTGAAGTAGCGCCTCAAAATAATTGATCGCCTCCTGCTTCAATATATCCTGATCTTCACACCAGGAACCTCCTACCTTAAGCCTGTTTATGGTGTTGCGCCTTCTGTTACCCTTAACCACAGCATGATAAAATACTGTGTTTTTATCTCCATTCTCTAACCATTGCATCCGAGCTTTTTGAGCCCAGAACTGATCCACACGACTAATAGATTTCCTCAAATTAGCATTAGTGGCACCCAAGACCGACCTGTTATCCGGAGAGGGATCAACATCAAATAGATCTTGAGCGTGCTTAACCAACTCTTCATGTCGACAGATGTTGTCATGAACATTACCAAAGGTGTCCTTATTCCAGGTTCGCAGCGCTCCTCTAACCGATTTAAGCTTCAGATGAAGAACCACAAATGGATTATAGTGCCAACCAGTTGAATTATCCTAAGCAGTTTTAACAGTATCAAGAAAAGATTCATGAGAACACCACATAGATTGAAAGATGAACCTAGCAGGAGGCCGAGAAGTGCCTTGGAACGTGAGGAGAAGAGGGGCGTGGTCCGACGGGCCACACAGAAGATGTCTCACAAGAAAACCAGAAAAAGTATCCCTACACAACTGATCAACCTGGCCTTAACAGACGCTTGTCCAGTACGGTTATTAGACCAAGTAAAGCTAGGTCCTGTGAAACCCATGTCAGATAATGAAGCACCAGAGATGAAAGAGTTGAAGGCCGTCATTCCATGCAAGTTGGCAGGACTGCCACCAAGCTTCTCTACAGGATTGGAGACACAATTAAAATCGCCCCCCACAAGCCATGGAGCGTCCACATTCCTGGAGAAAGTATGCAATTCATCAAACAACATGCAACGATGATCAGAAGAGCAACTGGCATACAC
This sequence comes from Colocasia esculenta, assembly GCA_014218235.1. NCBI lineage: Eukaryota > Viridiplantae > Streptophyta > Magnoliopsida > Alismatales > Araceae > Colocasia > Colocasia esculenta. Next base: position 93,867,109 of record CM024762.1, on the reverse strand, counting down.
AACTGTCAGAAGAAGGAAAGTTCTGTCATTTTCCACTGCCGCCATGGTAATTTGCTGGCCAGAGCACTGCATCATCTGAAGATGGAAGTTTCTAAAAAAAACCATAATTGGCATTGTCCCCACTAGAACCGATGACATAGTCCATCCCAAGATAGGAGCGAATGGAATCAGCTCTATCAATAGAAACCATGGGCTCAGCAACTGCCAGGAAGTCAATCTTATTCATTTTAATATGTCTTTTTAGGGATCGTCGGGAGGCAAGATTTGCAATGCCTCTTATAATCCAGTAAAGTATGGAAGGAATCATAAGGACAGATGATGAGAGGGAGAGCCTCCCATAGCCTTAGCTTTAGAGCGGGTCCTGGCACCCACCATTTTTCCTTGACCCTCCTTATTATGAGCTGCCATGATTGGCATGAACTTGTTTTCCATAGTAGCAAGAATCGCCGCCTTATGGAGGACAAGATCCGGAGGAACACAAATGGAAATGTCCAAGTTTAGCATGTCTTCATCCTCTCCGGCAGGGGCCACTGGAGAAGCCAAGACAGTAACCTCACCATCCGCCGGAAGTTGGAGATGGAGATTCCTGTTAGAGGGGCTAGCATGTGATCCATGCAGCCCATGCAGCATTGGTTGCGCCTGGTTCTAAGCTATCTGGAGATTCTGCAAACTCTCTTCTTGTCGATTGGACCCCGAACAACCAGATGTGGAACTTCCATGCAGACCATGCAGACCAATTGATGTAGGATGTCTTTGCTCCATAACTTCCTGAACTTCCTGCGACTCAGAAACCACATTGGGACGCAGTAAGACCTTGAACTTGGACCAGGCTTTCCCTACGAAGGAAGAAAGGCAGCTCCATCTACCGGCTCTTTGATAACTTGAGGATCGAGAACTGGCTCTCCCGACCCATAATCAATTGCACCAATTTTTGTTACAGGTTCCACACCATCCTTACCATGGAAAAATTGATCAACAACAGTTCTTTCTGATGCCAAACTTGATGGCCGACAACCTCCCCCCCTTGCTTCTCATGAAGAAAATTCTGACCCTTAGGAGCGGCTGCCCCCCCTGCATCCTTAGCTTTCTTGTGGCACTCTGCCTCTATATGACCCAATTTTTTACAGAATTCACATACTGTCGGCACTCTATAGTAATTTATTTTCTGCCAGAAACCATCTTTCCCACAGCCTATCCAAATCCTCTCATGCCTGACCTTGGCAATATCCATTTTGACACAAACGAAAGCCTTTTGTGTCTGTGTAAGAGCCAGTGTCGGCTCATGAATTCTCAGAACTGTGCCGATATTCCCAACAATAGATTTGAGTAAATCCTGGTAATAATAGTTCACAGGTAACAAAGGCAAACCAATCCATATCGGCATAACAGTAGGATCTTCATGGAAGTCAAAATTTGCATCCCACTTGAAGAATCTGAATAAAAGACCCTTGATGTATAGACTCCTCCGTAAAATCACCTTCAGGTAATCTTCCTTTGCTTCAAACCGAAGGAGAAGATGTCTGGGATGTAGCACACTTACAATAAAATCAACTTTCAGACCCAACCTTTGAGATAAGCAATTTTTGAACTCCAAGATAGAGCACCTCCCATAAGCGCACCTCACAATAACTGCTAGGTTCAATGTGACAATGGACTTACTAACCTCCTCCGTGGAGAAGAAAACCGTTGGTTCACCTACATCTGTAAATCCTGGAGGTTTGATAACTATGTTTACCTGAGGAGGCGGCTTGGACTCAACAATGATCTAAGCATAGGTTCTCCTGCCCGCCACCGTAGGAACCAGCGCAGCCTCCCCAACTGACGCCGAAGACGTCATCACATCCAGTAGGAAGCCCCGCCGGCTGAAGGTCAGCGACTAGCCTCCCACGAGATCCCTGCGCGAAGAAAGCCCAGACCTTCTCTCTCTAGGATCTAGAGAGAGAAAATACCATAAGTATAGTGTGCATATATTTTAGCAACCTTTTGGTCGATTGCCCCTAATCATTAGCATTCTTACAAAGAACACGTAGGGGACATGACCCGGCCACTGGTGGGAGTGAGAAGATATCAGGGTAGGACTTAGCGTAGGTTTTAAAATGCTGGTTTGCAGACTGGGTAGGGTGTAGACCATGTGGATTTCGCCTGTTGTCTAGAGACTTTGTGGTCATTTTTGTTTTCATTTGGGGCATGCGTATGACTGGGCTCAAAGACGTCCCGCAGGGAACTATACTGCCACTCTTTGTCATGCCCCAATTCTTTATTTTGACTTATTTTGCCCTTCTATATTTTTTCTTCTTCCTTTCTTTTGCAAGCTTAGTTGACCGTCTCTGTAACGGCCCACTTCCGCCCGGTACGGTTATACCAACCCACGTCGGATGAGAGCAAGTCACTATAGGGGAGAAAACCCCAACAACAGTTACATGGGTTGAGATATACACAAATAGAAAGGAATATTGCAGCGGGAAATAATAACTCTTATTCCATCAACTTTATAATCCACATACCACTATCTATATAGTCCATGAAAAGAAATAACATAGCATAACATCCACTAAATATAGCCAGTTTCCAACTACAATAATCAAAGTTCAAATTACATTTGCGTCACATACTAAGAAATAACTTTAAATCTTCAAGCTACTCTTCACGTTCCACGTCGGATCTCACTAACTCGTCGACTTCTAAATCTCCTAAAATGTTAGCAAGGGTGAGTCTACGCAATAAACTCAGCAAGTAACTTAAAATTTCAAATCACGCACTTACCACACATGCTTCCTAACAATGTAACACTTTGCTAACTACCACATCATCATTAACTAATTCCAATTAACAATTAAACTGACATGTTCATGCTATAACATGGATAATGTAAACAAGGAATCTATTGCACAAAACTATACTAACTCGTGTATAACAAAAATTCTAAACATGGTCACTTACATCATGGTATCACTAACATGAGAGCATTCATATAATCACATGCTTTCAAATCTTGCTTTCACCTAACACTAACACATGGCTTATATTCAAATTTATAACATGATACTAAACACATGCTCATTAAGTAATTACTAACTCATGGACATAATTAACAAAATTCTACACATGATACTAAACATGATATCACAAATATCACTTAACATGATATCACAATTATTTTCTCATGACATATTCACATGCACTTTTACCTTATCTTTCACATGCACTTATTCTCACATTATCTCATTCACTTCAACTTACATATGATTTCACATAGTTTTCACTTTGCACATTTACGTATCACATGTTACATCACTTGCTCACTTGCACTTACCACGTGCCACGTTCACATGTCACTTTACACATTATTCACATATTCACTTTTACACATTGCCAAGACACAGCCCAAACCACCACTAGAAAGATCACATAACACGTACACATACTTAATCACTAGGTAAAGTGACCAAGTCTTGGTTACTGCGCAGAACCGGGGGAAGCCCTCCCCACCATTACCAGTGGAACTTGTCCACCTCTAGGATTTCACACAACCTGTTGCCCAGGGTATCACATAACACAATTGAGCCTTCCCGTAGGGGCACTACTACAGTATGGCTCCACACAATCTATGGTGGCAGTGTCTCATTGGCACAATTTTTATCTTTGCACATTAACACATTTCACACACACATGCCACATGTTCTCTCACTTTCCATGCACATGCACATATATATCATGAAACAATTACTAATCACTTCTGGATGTTCAGTTTAATCAAGAATAGTAAGTAACAAAACCTAATCATGATACTAATCACGTTTTAAAACATATTTGAGACTTATTGTTAAAACATGGTACAAAAAACTTCATAAATTAATAACTAAATGTACAGTAATCAGATTAAGATCAAATTTTGACCACAGGGCGAATATATCACATGGACCATATCTGTAATTTTTCATAATTTTCAGAGTAGTACAACTATTTTTAATATTTAACAGAGGGTCTCATGTAATCTAGCAATATAATTCATTTAAACATGGTAGACAGTGAACTAGAGGTTCTAACAGTCCTGTAACATGCATATAGTAGTACTGAGTTCATGGAAAATATCTAAGATGACAACATTCATCATACATATTTATTCTGAATTTAAATCTAACATAACATGCTTATTTACTCATAACAGAAATTCTATAATTAACAAATATCATCTGAAAATTTTCAAGATTTCATGGTTTGACCTACTAAACATATCTTGACAGGACAAAATTTTCTAAACATATGCATATATTCACTTTTTCCTCGCAAAATACCATCACATGAAAGAAAACATTGTTCTAGAAAAAGTTCAGAAGAACTTGACGTCAAGGGCTTGGACGTCAACAGGGGTTAACGGCATGATCGACTGCCGTCGACTCAGGAACTTGACGACAAGATTGTTGCCATCAACCTCCTGTCTGCAGAAGGTGCAGACCAAACACAGAAATAGGGATTTTGGAGGTCTAAGGCATGAAATAAAAATCCATAAAAATCATAAAACCCTAAGGGATAAGTCCACAGAGAGAACCCTAAGTTACTTGCCTCTAGAAAATTCTTCAACAAGAGAATTTAGTCGATGAAGCTAGATTTTGCACCCAAAGAGGTAACCTTCTAACACGGTCCAATTCTTCATCTTGAGCACAATCCGGCCACGATCTCTTAGTCTAGAGCCTTCCTCTCAAGTTGTGGAACCTTTGTCTTCATAGCATCATCCTCAAACAATCAGCAACTCGGTCGATCTGCCCTCTCAAACTCTCTCCTTTTTCACTCTGAAACCCAAATAACCCAAGTGAACAAAAAGTCCTCTCTTCGGAGAGATGACCCAGCTATATAGGTATTATGAGTCATAGTCAGGCTAGGAATTAAGAGACCTGACCGTTGGGACGTTTCCCAATCCGTCTCCCAGAGAAAAAGGGACAGTTTCAGATCTGTAATCATAAACGCATCTAGAGAAGTAAACGTCCACCTTATTGTCGTTAATCAGAAGTCAACGTCAATCGATGTTGACGTTTAGATCTTCTGGCCAGATAGTAAATGGCACAAAGCTTGCCATCTACTCACCCTTAATGTCAAGGGATGTTGATGTTAAGAAGAATTTTGGCAGAAAATTAAATAAAAATAACAGTCACAAATACACAGAAAACTAGGGCCTTACAGTCTCTATTTGAGACCTCGTCACACATGACATACCCCCCTTTCTGTCTTCAAACTAGCGACCTTTTTCCCTTACGCTTTGTCTGAGTAAGGAGAGAATAGGTCTTCGCATATCCTACGTAAGGGCTAAGCAGGAACACATCTTGTCTAGAGAGCAATTGACCACGGATTGTTATGTTGTGTGTGTTGACTGAACAGAGGGATTGTTTAACAATCGTGAAGGATAAAAGGCCCCAAAACCATTAGTACTCTCTGCATTGTAGTGCCGCTATAGTAACTCTTTTTTTTATGGGTAGAATCTTTTGAGATATAGACCATTCCACGGGTGAGAGAGCTTCTCAGCATCGGCATTCACTAGCCTATAAGCGTTCCCAGGGTACACCTCTTTGACAATGTATAGACCTTCCTAATTAGCTTGCAACTTTGACCTAGGACCTCCATGTTTTATGAAGATTTGCTTCAAAACCATGTCTCCTTCTTGAAATTTGCATTCAATCACCTTCTTTTGAAAAGATCTTGAGAATCTCCTTTGATATGAGAGTACATGATCGGCTGCGGCCAAACGTTGTTCGTCTAAGAGTTTTAGTTGCGTAAGTAACGCCTCTTGACGTTCATTAAGATTAAGTTCTTTGTCAAGTTGTACCCTTAGAGAAGGAATGGGTATCTCATATGGAACTACCACCTCCATCCCGTAAGTAAGTGACTAGGGGGTTGCCTTGTGGGTGTGCAGACGGAGGTATGGTAGGCCTATAGAGTCTCGATCAATTTCTCAGGCCAATCAGCGAATTTGTGTGACTCATAAGTTTTCATTAAAATTTTCAAAAGTGTTTTATTTGTAGCTTTGGCTTGACCGTTGCCCTGTGGATAATATGGAGATGAATGATGCAGAGTAATGCTGAATTTCTTACACAAGTTCTGAAGCTTTTGTCATATGAACTGGGGTCCATTATCGGTGATGAGGCTGCCTGACACTCCAAACCATGAGATGATGTTCTTCATGATGAACTGGCACACGGTTGATCCTTTGATTTCTGTAAATACTTCGGCTTCATCCCACTTGGTGAAATACTCAGTAGCAGTGAGGATGAATGATTTTTGTTTGATTTGAGCATTAGGGTCACCAAGGGGTCCAATGATGTCAAAGGACTACATGGAGAATGGCCAAGGGGATGAAAGTGGATGTAAGGAGGAAGATGGAGCATGGATCTTATCAGCATGAAGCGGGCATTTGACACACTTACGAATGTAGATGACACAATCTTCTTCTAGGTTGGCCAATAATAGCCCTGCCTAAGGATCATCTTAGCTACCATCTGACTATTCACATGCCCTCCACATTCACTGGCATGGGATCCTTCCACTACTTTCCAAGCTTCTTTGTCTGGAAAGCATCTGAGTAGCATTTTGTTTAGGGTGCGTCTGTATAATACTTCTCCAACAATGGTGTACCTTAAAGCTGCCCTACGAATGTCTCTTCTATCCTCTGGTTCTGCTTCCTCTGGGAAGGTACCATCCTTGCAATACTGCTCAATCTCATGGTACCGTGGCCTTTCTTCTTCCATTATTTCTCCTGGTTACATAAGCATCACTTCCTTCACTTCTCTCTTCTCTGCCTTCACAATTGAAGAACTCCTGAGGTTATTGAACCAAAGATCATGTGGTGATGGGCGTTTCTAACCTCTGGATGATGATGGTCTCAGCACTTTGGCTGAGAGGGAAGGAGAGGGATGAGGCTAGAGACGCCAAGGCATCAGCCAGGATATTCTGAGAGCGAGGGTGTGAATGTAGATCAACTTGCCGAATTGCTTAGCCATAAGTGTGACCAAATCTTGATAGAGCTTGAGTTTTAGATCACGAGTGCGATAAGTAGAAAGGACCTATCGAAGAACGAGCTGAGAGTCCCCTATGATCTTGGGTTGACGTGCGCCTAGGAGATGGGCATGTTTGAGACCAGCTAGGAGAGCTTCATACTTGTAGATATTGTTGGTGGTAGGAAATTGGAGTTGATATGCCAGTGGAATGGTGATTCCTCTTGAGGTGAGCAGAACAACACCTATGCCTTGTCCCCTGGAATTCAAAGCTCCATCGAAATAAAGCGACTAGAAGGAATCATAGGAAATAAGTGACAGGTTTTCATCGGTGAAATCCTCTTGGATTGTGTCACTGTGAGGAAGAGGAAGGTGAGCAGATGCTCAGCAATGGTGTACCCCTTTATAGCCTTCTGGACGACAAAGGTGATATCAAACTGAGATAGGAAGCTTTGTCAGCGTGCTAATCTGTCAGCGAGGATTGGCTTCTCTAGGAGGTATCTAATGGGATCCATCCTAGAAATCAAACTCACCTGTGTAGGATTGAATTAGCAGGGTTAATAGATCTAGAAGGGGGGGGGGGGGGGGTTGAACAGATCTATTACCAATCACAGTGGAAGCTTAAGCAATTTAAAGAAATTTCTTCAGATTGTAGTTCAATTCAGTGAAAACATACATATCTGATGTGGATGTGTGAGATAATCAGACAATCAATGTGTGATCGAAATTCCTATGCATACATCTAACAATAAGACAATTAGAAAACCACTTCACAGGAGATTTTTAGGTGGTTTGGAAATCATACTGTGATTCCTACATCCACCCCTCACAGAGTAAGGCACACACTACTCAACGAAATTGAGTACTACACACACAAGAGCTCAACGGCTCAAACCACACACACTCAGAGCATGACGACTCAGTCCGCACACTTAAGAAAAAATGCTCAAAGAACACACACACTCAAACACACTCTCTGATAGAGATTAATTTGCACAGAACACTTGTGCAAATCAATCAACACTTAGAAAACACATAAACAAACCAAGAACCTTTGCCGGTGCTCTCCTCTGTTAGAGAACAACTAGACTACGATGAAACTTGACGAACTAGATGTCTTTTCTCTGAAGCTGGATCTCCAAATCAGGAAGAAGATCAACAAATTACTTCGATCTGGTAGCTCTGCTCTTCTTCCTTTGCTTCCTCTCTTCCTGGCGACACAATTTTGCTCCTCTCTCTGAGCTCTCCCATTTTCCCGCTTCTTTCTGTGCTTCACTTTTTGGCAGCGCACTTTTCACAAAGGACAAAGGCCTATTTATACCCAAATGTCCAAACCTCATACTTAGGGTTGCGTGTACCCAAAGCCCTTAAGTGACACATGCACATCACATGATGTCCTGTACAGATAGCATCTTTAAGTATTCAGGAGAAAGGTAATCGATGTTTAAGTTAATTAGTTAAGCAATCCATGTTATGATAATCGATCTAAAACATGAGGTAATCGATATTTGATCGACTGTCAAATTATAACATGAGTATACGAAGTCTTAGCACTTCGACTGACCAAGTGTAAATCGTGACATCCGAAGTCAAGGTGCTTCAGATGGTAGAAATACAACATGAATATATGAAGTGCCATAGCTTCAACTGACCAAGTGTAAAAGTGAACATCCGAAGTGTTGGCCGAAATTTGTTTTGTACGGTCGAAGTGACTTCGTCATATCCGAAACTTAGCTTCGTAAATGACGAAGTTCCACTTCGTCATATCCGAAGTCTAGCTTCGTATATGACGAAGTTACACTTCGTCTAACAAAGACCAATATGGAACATCCAAAGTCACAATGTAAAATATATCATTATCGGCCGAAGTGACTTCGTCATATCCGAAGCTTAGCTTCATATATGGTGAAGTTCCACTTCGTCTGATAAGGAACAATTTAGTACATCCGAAGTCAGTGTCAAATTTAGTCTAAATCGATTGAAGTGACTTCGTCATATCCAAAGTCCAGCTTCATTATGACGAAGTTTTGCCTCGACTGACTATGACCAAAATTGTACATCCGATGTTTGTGCTTCAGCTGACTATGACCAAAAGTGAACATCTAATGTTCATTTTAGCAGGATTTCAAAGTGGCTAGTCAATTTATGATCTGTAAACATGAATCAACTGAATTGCAGCAAGAAAGCACTTAAGTTCATCAACAAACCAATGATACTATGATGTCAACAAGATGAACCATGATTATGTCAGCATCAAAATATATTAAATCAATCATCATCAAAATAATAATTATGGTTATTCACATAACCATAACTCAACATTCTCCCCCTTTTTGATGATGACAAAACATTCTCAAGCAATCAAACAATCTCAATCTCAAACATAAAATTTCTCCCCCTTTTTGACAACAACAAAAAGATAATCCTCTCCCTTAATCAAGACAGGTGTAGTCACCCTCATGGCAAAACCCTCTCCCACTGAGATGGTACACATATGTGATACCAAAGGATATCAATGAGTGGAGATCAAAGCATGAGTGACATGAAAGTAAGGAGTGAAAATGAGAGATGGATGTATCAGAATCTATGAAATCTTAGATATTAAAATATGAGAGATACATTATTGTGTCTTATGATTGTGCAATAAAGTTTAATAATAAAGACACATTCAGTCACAACATATGTCAAAGTTTTAATAACCTGAATGCATTTAAAAAGATGAAGTAAATGTGATGAAAGTGACCTATATGGTTGATAATAGTGTTTATTACATGAGTTTAATAGCTAAACATTAACACAATGTAGAATAATAACTTTAAACCCGATTATCGTGAACTTCATCTAGGTCAATGCACATGTTGTTCCTTTTATACTTTGAATTTTACTTTCTGTCATTTTGTGAGAGAGAATACAAGAATAAATTGGTCAACTCACACCTTTCAGTTCATGATGTCACATTTACTCAATGCAATACCCCCTGATTACTCAGTGGTGTAACCTTCATTATCTTATACAGAGTTGAAAATATTTGTTTATCACCTTTTGCCGCGAGCCAAACACTTGGTTAGGTGAAATGAGCCTGGTTACTCAGTGATGAAATGAAGTTTTCATTGCTCTATCTGTATCTCTCTATTTTTTTATTTCTTTTTTAAATTTTGCAGGAACAAATTTACATGATTAGAATAGGCATGATTATGAGTGTAGAAAGATATTTTTAACATGTGTTAAGATAAAGCTTTAAAATATAAACATGTTAAACATTAAAGCTACTCAAGTGTCTACAAGTGTTTTGCATCTTAGTTTAAATGAAATCAGAATAAAAATTGGCATAAACTTGTTCTTAGATTGTATCTTTAAGACTAAACTAAGTGCACAATTATTTTAGTCTTTATGTATGCAATCTCTCATATAGGAATACCATAAAGACTCATGGATTTAGATGCAAGGAAAAAGTAGATAGGGAGTATGAAAAAGTGAGAAAGGAAAAATGAGAAAGACTCCCCCCTATCATGTAGCTCCCCCTCGTAGGGTGAACAAGGGAATTATTGAAGAAGATTTGAATGACAGATTGCCAATGCAATGTTAGAGGCAACAAATTATTAGAAAAAAGAAGATGACTTTTATTTGCAAAAAGGAAATGGGAGCTATCAATAATGTGGATATTTGCACAGGCCAAGCTCTCTCCTTAAGAATGAGAATCTATTTTCTGAAAGAGGTTTAGTGAAAATGTCTACAATTTATTTTTCAGTGTCCATAAAATGAAGCTCAAAATATGTTTTTGAAACCTCATCTCTCAAAAAATGGTGTCTTATGTCAATGTGTTTTGTTTGTGAATGCTGAATTGGGTTCTTAGAAAGATTGATTGCATTAGTGTTGTCACATAAAATAGGAATGCAAACCAATTTGTGGTTGTTGTTTAGGAGTTGGTGTTTTACCCAAAGGACTTGAGTGCCACAACAACTAACTATAACATATTCAGCCTCTGCAGTGGATAGAGCTACTGAATGTTTTTTTTTAATGCCCAAGAGATTAGACATCCACCTAGATACAAACACAAACCACTAGTATTTTTTCTATCATGTTTGCAACTAGCATAATCAGGATCACAGTAAGCAATTAAATCTAGTTGGCAACCAGTAGGATACCAGATTCCAAGATTACATGTTCCAACAAGATGTTTAAAATTTCTTTTAATAGCTAACATGCGACATTCCTTAGGATTTGTCTACATCTAGCACACAAGCACACACTGAATTAAATATCTGGCCTTGAAGCTGTAAGGTAGAGTAGAGAGCCGATAGTATCTCTATAAGTCTTGGGATCTATAGACTTATCAGATGAATTCTCCTCTAATCTTACATTTATAGCCATTGGTGTGCTTGAAGGTTTGAGGTGCAGATTGTCAAATTTCTTCAGAAGCTCTTTCACATACTTGGTCTGACTGACAAATATTCCTTTAGTAGTTTGATGTACTTGCAATCCTAAAAAGAATTGTAATTCGCCCATTAGACTCATTTCAAATTCAGTTTGCATATGATTAGGAAATTCAGTACACAACTCTTGATTTGTAGACCCAAAGATTATGTCATCAACATAAATTTGAACCACAATGATTTGATTGTTGACAATTTTTGTGAATAGTGTTTGGTCTACATTACCTCTTATGTATCCTTTATTCAGAAGAAAAGAACTCAAACGATCATACCAAGCTCTTGGAGCTTGCTTAAGACCTTAAAGAGCCTTATTCAGCTTGAAAACATGATCATGATATTTTTCACTTTCAAACCTGGAGGTTGACCCACAAAAACATTTTCTTTAATGATTCCATTCAAGAAAACACTTTTCACATCCATTTGATAGACTTTAAACTTTAGGGATGATGCAAAAGCATGAAAAATTCTTACAGTTTCTAATCTAACTACATAGGCATATGATTCTTCAAAGTCAATTCCAAATTCTTGATTGTACCCCTTTGCAACTAGTCTAGCTTTATTTCTAACAACTTGCCCATCTTCATTCAATTTATTTCGGAAGACTCATCTAGTGCCAATCACAAACTAGTCACTAGGCTTTGATACTAATTCCCATACCTTATTTCTATCAAATTGATGAAGTTCTTCATGCATTGAATTGATCCAGTCTTCACTGGTTAGAGCTTCATCAATAGACTTAGGTTCAATTTGGGAAAGTAGTGTCAAACGGTCTTTATTTATTACCTTCTAAAAAGATGATCTAGTTCTAACTCTATCTTGCAAATCACCAGTTACATTCTCAATAGGATGATCTCTTAAGAGTCTGGGTTCAGAAATTACCTCTTGAGTTTCATTCAGTTCTGGAACAATATTACCTGATCCATTTGTGGTAAGTGCTGGATTGTTCAGATTTTCAGAGGCTCCTTCACGCTCCTCAACAGTTGGAAGACTCAACAATAAAATCATCCTCTTTTGCAGTTTGCATAGTCCTGTAAGAGGTAGAACCATCAGATTTATAGAGTTTTCATCAAAGACTACATGTGGAGATTCTTCTACAATTTTATTCTTACGAATGAAAACTCTATATACTCTAGATTTTTCAAAATAACCAAGAAAGATAGCTTCAAGACTCTTATCATCAAACTTATCAAGGTTTTCTTTATTGTTGTTATGTACATATTTGCAACAAAAAACCTTAAAGTAAGACAAAGTGGATTTTTTGTTTTTCAAGAGTTCATAGGGGGGTTTTTCTGATTTTTGGTCTGATCAATGCTCTATTCAGAATGTGATTTATTGTATTCACAGCTTCAACCCAGAAGGATTTGGACAATTTACTTTCCAAGAGCATAGATCTAGCCATTTCCACAAGAGTTCTATTCTTTCTTTCCATAACTCCATTTTGTTCTGGAGTTCTTGGAGAATAGAATATGTGGAAAATGCTCAATTCAGCACATAAATCAGAAGAAGCTGCATTTTCAAATTCGCCCCCATAATCAATCAAAATAGACTTTATTTTGTGTGAAAGTCTCATCAAGGCAGTGTTATAGAATTTCCTGAATTCTTGACAAGTTTTACTTTTGTGGGATAGAAAGATAACCCAAGTGTGTTTAGTAAAATAATCAATGATAACAAATCCATAATGTTTGCCACTTACACTGAGAATTCTTGTTGGTCCAAAAAGGTCTATGTGAAGTAATTCTGGTGGCTTGGTAGTAAGTACATCATTGAAGATCTTAAAAGACTTTCTGGTTTGTTCTCTGTAGCATCCCTAGATATTTAAACCGAATAAGGCTTCATATCCAAGCCTACCTCCCACAACCAGACCGAAGTCTTGCATGGGATATCTCACACATAAGCTCATTAAATGAAAGCTGAGCTACCACATATTATCATATCATGATTTTAAAGTTGTAAACCATTTAAATAACACAAAATAAAAGAGGAAGTCTCCCTACCAACTCGACGAGACCATGAAACGTGAAGAACACCACATCGCCAGCCTGCCCACGCTCTGGACGCCCTCCTCGTGTGGACCCCACACCGGACCAGCCACTTGGAACCGAAAACACCACAGGAGCTCCACAGAAACTCCCCTCCTCGCCGGACAGAGCCAAACCTGCTTTTTCTGGCCCGAAACAAACATTAAGTGAACAGTAAAAATCGCGATGGAGGCATACGTCGCGTTTAAAACACCTTAAACGCAACAGACCTAGCCGTCGCCAATCGCGCTGTGCCACGAAAAGGTGGTTTGATGAATCGCGACGATGGAAGCCGTCGCGTTCAAAACGTGACGACATACCCTGTTGCCTTCTCCACCAGAAAACTTGTGGGCTATATGGGCCCAGATTTTCTGCCCATGACACCCACACAATACCCGGAGGCCACAACCAAGGTTCAGTGACTCCACATAGGCCATGAGCACCACACCAGAACCACTGAACACTGATCCGAACGACCGTGACGTTACATTACTTTCACCTAAAAATAAAGGTCATCCTTGACATTCAAAACCAAACCACGACAAGCCGAACTATCACCTAAAAAGAAATAAAAGCTAGTCACATGCAAAAAGGAAACACTTTCTCTGCGCTTGCCTTTCAAACCATTCTGCACTGATTGACTCAGTCTATTTATTTCCGTGCCGATTCTACTTTTTCCTTTCTCTTCAATTCATTTCACAACTGCTCTACTCTATTGACTCAATGTGCCTTTCTTTATCTTTCAACTTTAGGCGATTCTACCTTGTTGTTGGCGCTTTATCTCCTTGGACTCAACCTACTTCCACATTTTTCTGACAGTGTTTGCGTCATTTCTTTCTGTGCTGCTTCACTTACTTAAAACTCTTTACCATAACTGTCACCCTTAGGTGCTCTGCCATAATAAACCATCTTCAATTTCTTTCTATTCTTAGTGCTATTTGTAATGACCCTCTTATACCGTACAATTATACCAATCCACATCGATAGAAAGGGCACGTCATAGTGGGACATTTACCCAACACAACACAATGGGTCGAGATGTTACATAAATAACACAAGAGAGTAAACTGGAAATAAAAGATAAATCTTGTAGTACCCTAGAATTTCCTTAAATGTATGATGTTCATTGTGTGTTTATTTCTGCATAAATTGAATGCTGTTCTGTGTAGAACTAGGCGTCAAGATCATTTGACGTTAAAGCTTGTAAGCGGCAACATCGCATGCCGTTTATGGGATGTTAACGACGATAGGTATTGACGTTAATATTTTTCTGAATATTTAATTATGGCAAGACTATAAACGACATCAACTATGGACGTTTATATTTGGGGTAGACGACAACCTATGTTGACGTAAGTTGACTTGCCTGTTTTTGAGCTTTCCGTTCCGGATCAAGGAAAACGGCCGTTTCGGGAAGGCTTTAATGAGCTGATCCGAGGCGTTTAGATCCGAGGGTCAGGGTGGGTTTGGCCTTGGCTTGAGAGGTCTTTATAAGACCAGATCTCGTAGGAAGAAAGGGGGTTTTTGCCTTGGTTCTGGAAGGGAGAAAGAGGGCGAGGAAGGGATCTGCAGAGCAATCTGGTGCTTGTTCGTGCAGTTCGAAGGCATCTACACCAAGGAGATTCTAGGACTTCGTGCCCAAAGCTCATCCTGGCGGAGGAACTTCATCGGAGGAGGTTTCGGATTGCTTGAAGACGGAGGAAAGAACTGTCTCCCTGGCGAGACGGGCTTCTTCGCGGCTCGGATTCGACACTCCATTAAGAGGGATGAGGCAGTTACATGGGGATTTAGTTTAGGATATGATATACTACGTATTTAACAATTTTTCATATTTTAAAGCATGTAAACAACCTACGGGAAGGGTTAGAAACGTCGTCATTTCATGCAGGTTTCTGTGTTTTTCTGTGTCTTAGAACTAGACGTCAAGGGTATTGCCGCCTATAATATGTAACGGCAATATCGACTGCCGTTTAGTTCATCCAAAATATATATGTATTTTCTGTCCTTCTATATGTAACGGCGCTATGTGCCGCCGTCGGTCTGTGTTAATGGCGCTATGTGCTGCCGCCTATAATTACTTAACGACAATGTATGTGGACTCGACTATAGTAAACGTCGTACCTGACATCAAGTTTAACAGATTGTATATTCCCAGAAATCCGAGTGAATTGGTTTTAAATGTATAAATTATGAATGTATGCGTTTCAGCCATGTAATACTAGAGTATGTTATTGTTATGGACTGTCTATTGCTATAATGTGCAGGTTCTATATATTTATATATATATATATATGAATTGATGAACATGCATAATTACATGACAATGATCAAGGTTTAATTGTATAAGATAAGTGCAATGATGTAAAAGAAAGCATGTTGATTGATGTTTAGATTACTGCAATAGATATGATATGTCTGTTTCATGTGAAAATTGTGAGCTTTTCTCAATATTAAACCATGTTAGTTAGTTGATTTAATAGAGTTAATTTCATGAAAATAGTTACAGAAATCAGAAAATTATGAAAATTGGCATGTGTATTGAAATTACTGATTTCGAATTTCTGTTAAAATTTCAGAATTTTCAGACATGTGTACGTTCTGTTATGAATTTCTGAACAATATATACACATAGAATTGAAATAAAAATGCAAGAATGAATATTAGTAGCCTGATAGAAATCTGTTGTACAGTAAATAGGATTTCAAACTGAAAGTGTTGTATTTTGAAATATTGCATTGACTCATGTTAAATAGTATGAAATGAAATGTCACTATCTATTATGCATGTTAGTGTATGCGTTATAACAATGATGCCAATAAGACATTGCTATCTTAGAGATTCCTACAAGGAACTACACCGTAGATGCTCCTATGGTAATGGTTCACCTACATGCAAAGAAATGAATCCGTGGGCAACGGATTGAAATCCTGGAGGTAGACTTGTTCTACTGGTCAAGGTGGGAAGGACTTTCCCCGGTTTTGCGCAAATACCATGACTTCATCACCGCATTGCCTAGGTGATAAGTGAATGAAAAATGACTACTGATCTCTAATTTAGTGTGGGCTATGTCTTGGCAATTATATGAAAATGACTACATGCTACAAGTTACATATCTACATGCTACATGTTACATGCCACAAGTTACATGTCTACTGTTCTACATGCTACATACTACATGTTATATGCTTACATTCCTACATGTGAACTTGTTCAAAGGATTTCATGTTACATGTCAATGTTTTAATATTACTACATAAAATTGTTGTGTAAAAGAATAGTACATGCATAAATGAAAATTGATACATGAGAATTGTTGTAGGTCACATAACTTCGAATAGATTTCATGAATAAGTAATTCCATGCTACATGTGAAACAGTTTTATTTCCTTAATAGTTAGAATCACTATGAAATGAATGATTGTCAATGGACTTAGAACTATATTAGAAAAGTATATGATATCAATGAATGGAATGCTAAAGTACTACCATGTTTTAAAACTAATATAATGTTAATATCTTGAACTGTCTTTCATGTGATTTGCTGGGTCTTGTAGACTCATACTTGCTTAACATTTCAGGAGAGCCAGAGGATACGGAGGAGTTAGTGCAAACTGACTCAGAGCGGAGGACGTGTGAGACTTAGCTTGTCTTAGAGAGTTAGAGTGAATCTTATATGTGAGGATCTTATGTAATTTCTTTTATGAACTGCATTTGGACTGTATTAAACCTTGGACTATGTTGTCTTTTATGCATTAGATTTGCTTTTGAATAAATGTTGATTACATGTGTTTAATTCCAAGTTCTGTTATTTATGATTGGAATTGAATAGTTATTTGTGTATATTTCAACCTGTATTGGAAATTGTTGGATTCATCCACTGTAATACCTCTACTAGATCCAATGTGAGTTGGTGTAACTGTACTGGGTCTAAGAGGGGCGTTACAGAGATTGGTATCAGAGAAATCCAGGTTGAACATGTACATAATAGAATATCAGTATTGTATTCATATTTCAAGTCTGCATAAAGAATTAGTCCAAGTTATGTAGAATGATAGGTTATTAAATAGGATGCTTATTTGCAGACTATGGCGACTCGTGGACGTAGAGGAGCTGGCCCGGCTCGAGGTGATGATCAGGGGTGATCAGCAGGCTCAGGACCAGATGGTGTACCTTTGCCACCCCCCCCCACCACCTGTAGACTACGAAGCATTGATGCAAGGATTGGTGCATGCGATGCAGACTCAGGCTCAGACTACAGCGGCATTGCAGGCGCAGGTGCAGGTTCAGGTCGTGTAGCAGCAAGAATTATTCAAGGTGGTAACTGGAAGAGTTGTTATCTAAGAGATGTTTTGGACTGTAGGCACGAGCACCAGCTCAGGATGCAGTTTTTGGAGGAGTGCCTATGATGGAAAGATTTTGGAGATGACCGCCTTTCTTTAAGGAGAGAGTGATCCCATTCTTGCGGAGAGTTGGCTTAGAGAGACGGAGAAGATCTTTCGTGCCCTTCGTTGTGCGGAAGAGGAGAGAGGTCCTTAGCTACTTATATGCTGCAGGTAAAGATAGATTTTAAGGAGTTTTATCGGTATTGGTTGGAATATATCTTAGATGTACTTACCTTCTTTGCAGGAGCGTGCCGACGTGTGGTGGTCCTCTGTACTACGCACACAGTTTGAAGATGGTGCTATGGAGGTTGCATGGACTGAATTCGTCCATTTGTTCAAGGCGAAGTATATTCCAGAGCACGTGCAGGACCGCATGGAGCAGGAGTTTTTGACGTTGACCCAGGGGTCAATGAGTGTACTTGAGTATGAGGCAAGATTTGCGGAGCTATCCAAGTATGCGCCTCACATTGTAGCAGATGAGCGGAGGAAGGTAAAGAAATTTATCATGGGTTGAAGCCGTCCCTGAGGACGAGGCTAGTGGCATTAGGACATCGTTCCATGGAGGAAGCTTTGTCAGCAGCTTGCATGCAGGAGGCAGAGATGGAGTTACCTTGAAGAGAAGAGAGCTTCTTTGAAGAGGCCAGCATCATCTTTCCAGCGGCAGGATAAGAAGAAGAAGACCACAGTTTTTCAGCAAAGAGCAGTGGTTCCAGTGAGAGCAGCGGCACGACTCCAGGCGGAGGTATGATTACAGAGAAGCCAGTGTGTACAGTGCGGGAAGCGTCATGGAGGCGAGGTGTGTTGGGTGACTTCCGGGAGATGCTTGAGATGTGGTGATAAGAACCACAGATCAGAGACTGTCCGAAGATGGCGCAGCAGACTGCAGCAGCAGCAGCACCAGCAGCAGCGAGACCGGCACCGAGAGCAGCAGGGAGATCGAGGGCTCCGGCTCGAGTGTTCGCCTTGGCTAGAGACGAGGCAGAGTTGGCAGAGCACGTCACTGAAGGTACAACTTTAATTATGGGAATGCATGCTAGAGTCTTGTTTGATACCGGTGCCACGCATAGTTTTATTTCCGAAGGATTTGCCAAAGTCTTGATAAGGAGAATGGTCTAGTTCCAGAAAAGTTGGAGGTTCCTTGTCTGTTCATACTCCAGCAGGAACTATCTTGACCGAGCAGTGTTTTTCGTCGCTTTCTGTGTGCATTGAGGAGCAAGTTTTGCCTGGTAATTTCTATTTGCTGAAGATGAAGGATTATGATGCTATCTTGGCTTTGATTGGCTTGAGGAGCATTATGCTTTGATGGATTGTCGGCGGAAGCTTATAGTTTTCCGGATTCCTGGAAAGGAGGAGTTTGTTCACCCTTTGCCCAAGGTCATGTCGGGTAAGTTTGTGATTTCAGCTTTGAAGGCGACTCGGATGTTAAGCAGGTTGCCCTAGTTTTCTGTCTAGTGTGGTTGTGACGAGGATTCGAAGAAGGTTCTATCTGTCGAGAATATTGAATTGGTCAGAGATTTTAGCGATGTCTTTCCTGAAGATTTGTTAGGTTTGCCACCTGCAAGGGAGTTAGAGTTTGGCATTGAGCTTGTACCCGGCACAACACCTATTTCCATTGCACCTTATCGCATGGCACCAGCGGAATTGGCAGAATTGAGGAAGCAGTTGCAGGAATTACTTGATAAGGCTTCATCAGGCCGAGCGTTTGCCTTGGGGAGCACCTGTTCTTTTTGTGAAAAAGAAGGATGGATCGATGAGGTTGTGCATAGATTACCGTAAGCTTAACCAGGTAACTGTTAAAAACAAGTACCCTTTACCTCGTATGATGACTTATTTGATCAGTTACGAGGAGCTTCTGTATTCTCTAAGATTGATCTTCGTTCTGGCTATCATCAACTCCGAATTAAGCCGGAAGATTCTGCTAAGACGGCTTTTAGGACGAGATATGGCCATTATGAATTCCTTGTCTTACCCTTTGGCTTGACAAATGCTCCAGCAGTTTTCATGGATTTGATGAATAGAGTTTTTCAGCAGTATCTGGATTCTTTGTGGTAGTCTTCATTGATGATGTGTTGATTTATTCGCCCGATGAAGAGACTCATAGTGAGCATCTGAAGATTGTGTTGGTGTCCTGAGGGAGCACAAGGTGTATGCTAATTCAGCAAGTGCAACTTCTGGATGAAAGAAGTCCATTTCTTGGGTCATGTTATATCGGGAGAAGGTGTGTCTGTAGATCCAGCTAAAGTGGAAGCTGTTCTTGATTGGGGAGAGACCGAGATCTTCAGCTGACATCAGGAGTTTTCTCGGTTTGGCTGGCTATTATAGGAGATTCATCGAAGGATTTTCTTCTATTGCAGCGACTTTGACGAGGTTGACAAGGAAAGGAGTCAAGTTTGAGTGGTCAGAGGCTTGTGAAAAGGCGTTCCAGGAATTGAAGGCTCGTCTGACCTCAGCGCCAGTGCTTGTTTTGCCCAATGAAGTAGATTCTTCTCTATCTACACGATGCTTCGAAGATTGGGCTTGGTTGTGTTCTGATGCAAGGTGGTCGAGTTGTGGCGTATGCTTCTAGGCAACTTAAGGAGCATGAGCGCAACTACCCGACCCATGACTTGGAGTTAGCAGCTGTGGTCTATGCTTTGAAAATTTGGAGGCACTATCTATATGGAGTTAGATTTGAGCTCTTCTCAGACCACAAGAGTCTCAAATACTTGTTCTCGCAGAAGGAGTTGAATCTGAGACAGCGGAGGTGGATAGAATTCATGAAAGACTATGATTTCGATCTGTTACCATCCAGGGAAGGCCAATGTAGTGGCAGATGCGTTGAGCAGGAAAAGACAGATGATGAGGCAAGACTGGAAGATGCTTGATGACGTTTCAAGTTCTTTGCTGTTCTAGAACCTCAATTGTGTAACTTGTTCATGGCACAGTTGTCTTTGAGATCTTCTATTCTTGATCGAGTCATTGCGTTGTAGAAAGATGATCCGTTGTGCAGGAGTTGGTTGGAAAGAGTGGAGTTATCAGAGATGAAGATGAAGTAATTCACTTGAATCTTAGGTTTGTGTCCCTAATATGTTGATCTGAGAAAGGAAATTTTAGAGGAGGCTCATAGATCTCAGTTCTCTATTCATCCAGGCAGTGGGAAGATGTACAAGGATCTGAAGCGTTCTTTCTGGTGGGCTGGCATGAAGCGAGATGTGGCTGATGTTGTGCGAAGTGTCTGATTTGTCAGCAAGTGAAGGCAGAGCGTCAGCGACCTTCAGGCTTGATGTAGAGGTTAGATATCCCTCAGTGGAAGTGGGAGCAAGTGACCATGGACTTTGTATCCGGATTGCCTAGATCGGCTAGAGGAAATGATTCTATTGGGTAATCGTTGATAGATTTTCGAAGAGTGCTCATTTCCTGGCCATGAAGAAGAAGCAGTCCGTTGAGAGCTTGGCCAGCTGTATATTGATAATATTGTGAAGCTGCATGGGATTCCGAAGTCGATTATCTCAGATCGTGATCCGAGATTCACTTCCAGGTTTTGGCAGAGTTTGCAGCAGGCTTTTGGCAGTCAGTTGAAGTTGAGTTCGGCATTTCATCCGCAAACGGTATGGACAGTCCGAGAGGACTATTCAGACGTTGGAAGATATGCTGCGAGCTTGTGTTTTAGAATGGAAAGGAGATTGGGAGCGCCATCTATCTCTTGTGGAATTTGCTTATAATAACAGTTTCCATTCGAGCATAGGAATGGCACCTTTTAAAGCTTTGTATGGAAGACCCTGTAGATCACCATTGTGTTGGGAGGAGTCAGGAGATAGACATCTGGTTGGACCTGAAGTAGTGCAAGAGACTTCAGCAAAGATTCAGATGATTGTGCAGAGAATAAAAGCGGCTCAGGATCGTTAAAAGAATTATGCAGATGCAAGAAGGAAGGATTTGGCATTCGAGGTTGGAGACCATGTTTCCTTAAGGTTTCGCCAACCAAGGTGTAGTAAGATTCGGAAAGAGGGGTAAGCTGAATCCGAGATTCATTGGACCCTTTGAAATTCTGAAGAAGATCGGGAAGTGGCATACCAGTTAGCTTTGCCACCATCTTTAGCAGCGGTGCATCCAGTTTTTCATGTTTCCATGTTGAGGCAGTATGTTAGAGATCCGGCCCATATGATCAGTTATGAGCCGATTCAGTTGCAGCCAGATTGTCTTATGCTGAGCAACCTGTGGAGATTCTGGACAGGAAGGTGCAAGAATTAAGATCAAAGTCCATTCCATTTGTGAAGGTTCTATGGAGGAACTTCTCACGTGAAGAGGCAACGTGGGAGCTTGAAGAAAGAATGAAGAAGCTTTATCCGTCCTGTTGGTGAGTAACTTAACTCAATCTTCGAGGACGAAGATATTTTAAGGGAGAGAGGGTGTAGTACCCTAGAATTTCCTTAAATGTATTCTGTTCATGTGTTTATTTCTGCATAAATGAATGCTGTTCTGTGTAGAACTAGGCGTCAAGATCATTTGACGTTAAAGCTTGTAAGCGGCAACATCGCATGCCGTTTATGGGATGTTAACGACGATAGGTATTGACGTTAATATTTTTCTGAATTATTTAATTATGGGCAAGACTATAAACGACATCAACGATGGACGTTTATATTGGGGTAGACGACAACCTATGTTGACGTTAAGTTGACTTGCTGTTTTTGAGCTTTCTGTTCCGGATCAAGGAAAACGGCCGTTTCGGGAAGGCTTTAATGAGCTGATCCAAGGCGTTTAGATCGAGGGTCAGGGTTGGGTTTGGCCTTGGCTTGAGAGGTCTTTATAAGACCAGATCTCGCAGGAAGAAAGAGGGTTTTTGCCTTGGTTCTGAAGGGAGAAGAGGGCCGAGGAAGGGATCTGCAGAGCAATCTGGTGCTTGTTCGTGCGGTTCGAAGGCATCTACACCAGGAGATTCATAGGACTTCGTGCCCAAAAGCTCATCCTAGCGGAGGAACTTCATCGGAGGAGGTTTCGGATTGCTTGAAGACGGAGGAAAGAACTGTCTCCCTGGCGAGACAGGCTTCTTCGAGCTCGGATTCGACACTCCATTAAGGGGATTGAGGCAAGTTACATGGGGGATTTAGTTTAGGATTTGATATACTACGTATTTAACAATTTTTCCGTATTTTTAAAGCATGTAAACAACCTACGGGAAGGGTTAGAAACGTCGTCATTTCATGCAGGTTTCTGTGTTTTTCTGTGTCTTAGAACTAGACGTCAAGGTATTGCCGCCTATAATATGTAAACGGATATCGACTGCCGTTAGTTCATCCAAAAGTATATGTTATTTTCTGTCCTTTCTATATGTTAACGGCGCTATGTGCCGCCGTCGGTCTGTGTTAACGGCGCTATGTGCCGCCGCCTATAATTACTTAACGACAATATATGTGGACGTCGACTATAGTAAACGTCGTACCATTGACGTCAAGTTTAACAGAATTGTATATTTCCAGAAATCCGGTGAAGTGAATTGGTTTTAAATGTATAAATTATGAATGTATGCGTTTCAGCCATGTAATACTAGAGTATGTTATTGTTATGGACTGTCTATTGCATAATGTGCAGGTTCTATATATTTATATATATATATGAATTGATGAACATGCATAATTACATGACAATAATAAGGTTTAAATTGTATAAGATAAGTGCAATGATGTAAAAGACAGCATGTTGATTGATGTTTAGATTACTGCAATAGATATGATATGTCTGTTTCATGTGAAATTGTGAGCTTTCTCAATATTAAACCATGTTAGTTAGTTGATTTTAATAGAGTTAATTTCATGAAAAATAGTTACAGAAATCAGAAAAATATGAAAATTGGCATGTATTGAAATTACTGATTTCGAATTTCTGTTAAAATTCAGAATTTTCAGACATGTGTACGTTCTGTTATGAATTTCTGAACAATATATTACACATAGAATTGAATAAAAATGCATGAAATGCAAGAATGAATATAATAGCTGATAGAAATGTTGTACAGTAAATAGGATTTTCAAACTGAAGTGTTGTATTTTGAAATTATTGCATTGACTCATGTTAAATAGTATGAAATGAATGTCACTATCTATTATGCATGTTAGTGTATTGAGTTATAACAATGATGCCAATAAGACATTGCTATCTTAGAGATTCCTACAAGGAACTACACCGTAGATGCCCCTATGGTAATGGTTCACCTACATGCAAAGAAATGAATCTGTGGGCAACGGATTGAATCTTGAGGTAGACTTGTTCTACTGGTCAAGGTGGGAAGGACTTTCCCCGGTTTTGCGCAAATACCAATGACTTCATCACCGCATTGCCTAGGTGATAAGTGAATGATAATGACTACTGATCTCTAATTTAGTGTGGGCTATGTCGTGGCAATTATATGAAATGACTACATGCACAAGTTACATATCTACATGCTACATGTTACATGCCACAAGTTACATGTCTACCTGTTCTACGCTACATACTACATGTTATATGCTTACTTCCTACATGTGAACTTGTTCAAAGGATTTATGTTACATGTCAATGTTTTAATATTACTACATGAAAATTATTGTGTAAAAGAATAGTACATGCATAAATGAGAAATTGATACTGAGAATTGTTGTAGGTCACATAACTTCGAATAGATTCCATGAATAGTAATCCATGCTACATGAGAAACAGTTTTATTTCCTTAATAGTTAGAATCACTATGAAATGAATGATGTCAATGGACTTAGAACTATATTATGAAAAGTATATGATATCAATGAATGGAATGCTAAAGTACTACATGTTTTAAAACTAATATATGTTAATATCTTGAACTGTCTTTCATGTGATTTGCTGGGTCTTGTAGACTCATACTTGCTTAACATTTCAGGAGAGCCAGAGGATACGGAGGAGTTAGTGCAAAACTGACTCAGACGAGGAGAACGTGGAGACTTAGCTTGATATATAGAGATTTAGAGTGAATCTTGTATGTGAGGATCTTATGTAATTTCTTTATAAAGCTGATCTTTGGACTGTATAAACTTTGGACTATTGTTGTCTTTTATGCATTAGATTGCTTTGAATAAATGCGAATTACATGGTTTTAATTCCAAGTTCTGTTATTATCATTGGAATTGAATAATTATTTGTGTATATTTCAACCTGCATTGGAATTGTTGGATTCATTCCACTGTAATACCTCTACTAGATCCAATGTGAGTTGGTGTAACTGTACTGGGTCTAAGAGGGCGTACAAATCTTATTCCATCATCATTCACATATTCCACAATCTATGTAGCAATAAAGAAAATAGTAATGTCCACAATTATACAAGTTCATATGAATAACATTGTCATTGTTGACATACTAATGGAAGAAATGCAGTCTAAACAAGTGATCTCCTCAAATGCAGCTACTCCTCTTGCTCGGAGTCGCTCCTCACTATGCCCTCCTCTAGTACGGGGACACTGTCTCACCTTTATATTAAATGAGTATTCCAAAAAGACCCAGCAAGCAACCTAAAAGCACATCCTTACACATATCACACACATGCTATTCTTGTAAAAAAATGAAAGAAATATGTGTCACATGATTCCATTTCAATTAGGCAATATACATGAACAACCTATACATGCTTTCTACAATATATGTAACATGATTCATGGTTTCAATTTCTATTCATAAATTTCACAATTCTACACAACTAGATGATGGAATTATGCACATAGTAACTAGTAATCCTAGCACGATGTCTAACATTTTCACATGCTTTTATAACACATGTTCACATCTTTTGCTTGTTGTTTTAACATAATTAATCTCATTTACATGGTTTCACATATTTTCACATGGTATCACATTCACATAACACTATCACATGTTCACATTGCACAATTTCACACTTTTACACTTTAATTGCCGTGACACATAGTCCGAACCACCATAAAGAAGGACACACATTCACATAACACATACCCGTCACCTAGGCAATATAGTGACGAATCTTGATAACTGCACAGAACTGGAAGAAGCCCTCTCCACCCTAACCAGTGGTACTTGTCCACTTCCAGGATTTCATCCTGATGCCCACAGGATATCACATACACAATGAGCCTTCCCATAGGGACTTTTCTACAGTACGGCTCCACGGCCTTCTATGGTAGCAGTGTCAATTTCGGCATATGATACACATTATCTCACTTAATCACATGGTTTCATTCATTTACATGTACTACTTAACCCATTTACATGCTCTTCATACATATCTCAGGTTACAGAACTTAACACTATTGTTTCACAGTGACAAATAAATCATACCAGTACATAAACAAGCTGCTAATCATTGAAATTACATAATTTTAAATGAAACATGCTTAACATTGCTTAAATACCCTTTTTAAATACATTAGTACCTTTGGATGTCATTTAGTATCAAATTGTAACCACCTACTCCATATATGTAATATGTCATATGTCTATTTTTTTAGAATTTTCAACACTGTAAAACTATTTTTAGCATTTTAACAGATTTCATGCAATTTAACTAGATATTCACTTTAACATGGTATACAACAAAACAGTCGGTTCTAACAGGTTTAAAACATGTGACAGTATCCCTAAGATCATGAAAATTCTCTGCAATACTAACATGCAGTAAAACTATTTATTCAGAATTAAACATTGTCAAAACATGCTTATTTCACCAATACATAATTTATATTAAATAAAGTCATGCTCAGAGATTCGACATAGCCTCATGATCTGACCTAAATACCATACCAGAGTAACCATAATTTTTACAGTAACGCATAGACACCGAAAATCCAGAAAGCATAATACAAACATGACAAACACAGTTCTGTGAAAAACAGAAGAACTTGGCAGCAAAGGGCCTTGCCGTCAAGGTGGGGTTAACGGCACAGGATGCTGCTGTCAACTCAAGAACTTGGCAGCAACAAGGTTGTCGTCAACCTCCTATCTGCAGAAAGTGCAGACCGAAACCAAATAAAAGGAGAATTGGGGATTCCAGGACACGAAATAAAATCTCTAAAAATTCTTAGAACCTGAGGAACATGTCTAGGGATAATACCCCTCAGTTACTTGCCTAGAATAAAATCTCTAAAGGGTTTAATTTGTCGAAGAAGCCCTCCTCGGCCAAGCCAAGAACGTAACTTTGCAACCCCAATCTGGTCTTCACGCCTGCATAGAAGGCCCTCCGAAGTCGGAGAAGCTTCAATAGCCATAGGAGCTCCTTCCCGTCGCAGAAGATCGCCAGAAGCCCCTCTCAATCGCTGGATCAAGCACAGAAAAACTCTGGTTTTTCTCTTAAAAAACCCTAGCTTTTCCTTTGAGCCAAAGGACTTAATCTGGCCGAAATCACTAGGTTTTATAGGGTTAAGAGTCGGGGTGCGCCTAGGATTAGGTTTTTCTACCGTTGGGATGGGGTTTCCTAATTAGAACTCGGAGAAAACACAATCATTTTCAGATCTGGAATCGCAACATAACCGGAGAAGTAAACGACCACTTTGCTGCCGTTAATAGGAAGTAGACGTCCATCGATCTGGACGTTTATATCCTCTGGCCATGCAGTCAACAGCACAAAGGTTGCCGTCAACCTGCTGTTAACTTCAGGTGATGTTGACGTTAACCAGGATTTCTAGCAGAACGCAGAATATAATAAACCGACATACACATAATAAATACATACAATATGTACAATAATAATTAAATACTATATGCACATTTAATAAATATATTATAGCACAAAATAAATAAATAAAAATATATATACATATACACAGAAGTATTATAATATGCACAAAATAAATATACATAATGTGAACAAAATCGAGGGCCTTAGACCCTCTCCCCCTAAAAGAAAACTTCGTCCTCGAAGTTAGAACGAAAATACTAACCAAATAAATGGGGATACTTCTTCTTCATGGCGTCTTCAAGCTCCCATGTAGCCTCCTCCCGCGAGAAATGTCTCCATAACACCTTTACGGATGCAATGCTCTTGTTCCTGAGGTGCTGAACCTTCGGGCTAGGATAGCTACTGGTTCTCTACATACGAAAAGTCTGGCTAAATATCCACTGGCTCGTGACTAATAACATGCGACAGATCTCTCACATATCTCCTAAGCATAGACATGTGGAAGACTGGGTGCACACTCGCTAGCACTGGGGGTAAAGCTAGATCATATGCCACGCTGCCCATCTGCTTGAGAATCTCAAACGGGCCAATGAATCTCGGACTTTACTTGCTATGCCTGCCAAACGTGACCACGCCTCGGGTAGGGAACCTTGAGAAATACATGCTCGCCAACCTCGAACTCTAAATCCTTCTCCTGTTGTCGACGTAGCTCTTCTACCTATCTTGCGCCGCAACCAACCTCTGCCTGATAAGCTAAATCTCATCCGAAGTCTCTTGCACCAACTCCGGACCAGTTAACTATCTATCACCAGTTTCCTCCCAACAAAAAGGAGATCTACAGGGTCGCCCATATGGAGCCTTGAATGGAGCCATGCCGATGCTCGCATGAAAACTGTTGTTGTAGGCGACACCACAAGAGGTAGATGACTCTCCCAATCACCCTTCCAATCAAGCACGCACGCACGCACTCAACATCTCCTCGAGCGTCTGAATCATCCTCTCGGACTGGCCGTCTATCTGAGGGTGAAACGCCGAACTAAGCTTCAGCTGAGAACCCAAAGCATCTTGAAGACCTGCCACAGCCTCGATGTAAACCACGGGTCTCTATCCGAGATAATGGACTTCGGCACACCATGCAACCTCACATTGCTGCCAACATGCAACCTAGCCAAACTCTCCACGGATTGCTTCTTCTTCATGGGCAAGAAATGCGCTGTCTTGGAGAGACGATCTACAATCACCTAAATCGAGTCATTTCCCTTAGATGATCTAGGCAAACCGTCACAAATCCATGGTGATTGTCTCCCACTTCCATACGGGTATCTCCATCTTCTGCATAAGGCCCGATGATCTCTGGCGCTCGGCCTTCACCTGCTGGCACACTAAACACCTGGACACGAACTCGACCACATCCTTCTTCATACCAGACCACTAGAAAGATCTCTTCAAATCCTGGTACATCTTGGTGTCGCCTGGATGAATGGAGAACCTCGACCTGTGAGCTTCTGCAAGTACACGCTCACGAACATCCACAACATCAGAAACACAAACTCGGTGCTGGAATCTAATAACACCGTCCTCATCACAAACAACGCCTACCTTACCCACCATCTCCTGAAGCCTAGGATCAGCTCTCTGCTGCTCGATCACCTCATCTAGAACTATAGATCAGATAGATAACTGAGCCACAAAAGCTTGACACAACTGTGGCTCTAACTCAGTCATAGCACATGCTGCATCTTCAAGTATCTTCCAATCCCGCCGGAGCAATGACCTCTTCCTATGAGCACATCCGCCACGACATTCGCCTTTCCTAGATGGTACTAAAGCTTGAAGTCGTAGTCCTTGAGAAACTCAATCCATCTTATCTGCCACAGATTCAACTCCTTCTGAGAGAAAAGATACCTCAGACTCTTGTGGTCAGTGAACACCTCAAACTTGACACCATAAAGATAGTGTCTCCAGATCTTCAGGCATGAACCATAGCCTCTAGCTCTAAATCATGGGTCGGATAGGTATGCTCATGCTCCTTTAACTGGCGAGAAGCATATGCAACTACCTTACCATGCTACATCAGCGCACAACGAAGGCCTACCTGAGAAGCATCAGAGTAGATAGCAAAACCCTCTACACCACTCGACAAGATCAACACGGGTGCAGATGTAGCCTCATCTTCAGCAACTAGGAAATACTCTTACAATCATCAGAAACAAACTTCACACCCTTCTGGTTGCTTAGTCAAAGGTGCGGCGATAGATGCAAGCCTTCAATGAATCGCCTGTAATAGCCTGCTAAACCAGAAAACTCCTAATCACGATGGTGTCCTTGAAGTCTCCACTCTAATACTGCCTGAACCTTCACCGGATAAATAGCAACCAGCGCCTGAGATAACATGCCTAAGGAAATGAAACCTCGCGCATCCAAAAATCGCACTTGTTGAACTTAGCAACAACTTGTGCTCTCAGAGAACTCCAGACAACTTTCAAATGCTCACGGTGTGTAGCTCATCAGGAGATAAACTAACACATCGTCAATGAACACCACTACAAAACTATCTAATATGGTATAAACATCCTGTTCATGAGATCTATGAACGCTGCAGAGGCGTTAGTCAGACCAAATGGAAGCACAAGAAACCATAATGAGTCCTAAAAGTAGTCTTGGACACATCTTTCTCCCTAATTCTCAACTGATGGTAGCCGGACCGCAGATCTATCTTAGAAAACACCAATGCAATCTGCAGTGATCGAAACAAATCATCAATCCTCGGCAAGGGATACCTTTCTTCACTATCACCTAGTTGAGCTTCCTGTAATCGATACACAGCCTGAGGGAACCATCCTTCTTCTTCACGAACAATACAGGTGCGCCCCATGGTGACACACTAGGGTGAATGAATCCCTTATCTAGCAAATCCTGCAACTGCTCCTTAGCTCGACTAATTTCCCAGGTGTTATTCGATATGGAGCCTTAGAGATAAGAGAGGTGCCTGGAAGCAACTCTATAGTGAACTCTATCTCCCTAGCTAGTGGCAATCTAGACAAATCATCGGGAAACATGTTTGGAAACTCCTGCACTACCTCAATCTCCCCAAGGGTCGGTGACTGATCGGCCTTAGGGACTAAGACCACACTGGCAGGGAATGCGTCACAACCCTTGTTCACCATCCTCATCGACTTCATGGCTGAGATCACAAACCTTCCCGCTAAGTTCCTTGGCAGTGGATGTGAAAACTCATCCTCACCAGGAATACGAAAAGTAATCTTTTTCCCTCTGCAATCCACCAAGCATAGTGCTCCTCATGCCAATCCAGACCAAGTATGGCATCATAGTCCTTCATCTTGAGAAAGTAGAAGCACCCAAACAAGCCTCAGTCCTCAATGCACAGGTAAAGATGGAATGCACTTCCTGGTCGCTACCGTACCTACTGGTGTGTACACAGATAAAGGGACTTCTAACTCTTTTGCCTCCACTCCAGATTCTGCTGCTAACTGCTTGGCAAACCGCTCGGAAAATAACGAGTGTGTGGCACCCATATCAAACAACACCCGAGCATGCACACCCATGACTAAAACCGTACCTTCCATGACATTCTCAGCCTGCTTGCATCCTCTCGTGCTAGTGCAAACACTCGGGCTTGGGATCGAGTCCTTCCCTGTCTCCCGGTCACTGGCGCTGCTACTGCTGGGGCTGGCGCTCCTCTCTGAACACCTTGCTAGAGTCTGGGGCAATCTTGGATCTGATGCTCGGTACTACCACACTTGAGGCACTTCCCTGCTAGCTTCTAGCACTCGGTGCTGCCGTGTGCCCTTCCACAGTGAGGACACATCTTCTTGTTGCTGGACCTGAAGCTGGGCGACTGTGGTGTAACTGCTTGCTGACTAGAAGCCACCACAGGACGTTGAGGTGACTGGTACACTGCCTTCTTCCTGTCCTGCCTCTGGAATGGTGGCGTGGACCACTTCTGAGCTACTTTCTTCTACTCCAAATACTGGTCCACCTCGCTCTCCTGCCTGCATGCTGCGATGAGAGCCTCGTCCAAGGTGCAGTGGTCAAAAGCAACTAACCTTGATCTTAGTGATGGTTTGAGCCCCATCACAAACTTCTTGGCCTTCCTGCGCTCATCAGCTACTATATGAGGAGCATATTTAGAAAGCTCGTCAAACCTGGCCTCATACTCCAAGAAAGTCATGGACCCCTGAGTAAGAGAGAGAAACTCCTGCTCCATCTTGTCCTGGATATGCTCGGGGATGAACTCTGCCCAAAATAGCCTCGTGAACTCGGCCCAAGTTACCTCAATGGCACCATCCTCGTATCTGGTACGTAGTACGGAGGCCCACCAAACATCGGCTCTCTCTTGCAAAACACAACCCATAAGCACTATCTAAATAAAAACTTAACCTTACACAAATACATATACTTTAAGTACCTGTAGCATGTAAGTAGCCAGGCTGACTTTGTCCCTCGCACACTTGATGGCCTGAAAGAACTTCTCCACTTCCCTCATCCAGCTCTCTGCCAAGAGTGGCTGACTTTCTCCCTTAAAAGAAGGCAGGGCCATCCTCTTAAACCTTTCCATGATGGATAGACCACCATGGCCATGCTCCTGAGGAACGGGAGCAAGAGCCTGAGCCTGAGACATTAAGCAACATATAAGCGATACATAAACAATCATGCATTTAACAAAACATGCTACTCCTATTTAACAATTATAACCTGAGCCTACAGTGCCGCCTGAGTTTGCACCTGGGTCTGCATTGCCTGGACCAGGCCTTGCATGAACACGCCGTAATCCAGAGGTGGTGGTGGAGGATGTATAGTGGGACCCTGGGGAGCTGGGGCCTGCTGCTCACCCCTCTCCTCACGCCTCTGCTCATCCTCCCGAGCCTGAGCACCACGCTTACCACGGCTCGCCATAGCTTGAAAAACAATTAACTTAGTTAGAATCTAAGTTACTTAGTCCTAACCATTTCTTAACCATCTTTAATTCAATATTAGATATTTTCCACATATATGAACAAATCTATAAAGACTTTGAAATATTGTGTAGATGATGGCATATTCATGTACAATCTCAACTTGTTTCTCTGATACCAATCTCTGTAACGACCCTCTTTATACCAGTACGATTTACCAATCTATCTCGATACAAAGGGCGCTGTCATAGTGGGACATTTACCCAACACAACACAATGGATCAAGATGTACATAAATAACACAAGAGAGTACAGCGGAAATAAAAGATAAATCTATTCTATCATCATTCACATATTCCACAATCTATATAGTAATAAAGAAAATAGTAATGTCCACAATTATACAAGTTCATATGAATAACATTGTCATTGTTGACATACTAATGGAAGAAATGTAGTCTAAACAAGTGATCTCCTCAAATGTAGCTACTCTCGCTCAGAGTCACTCCTCACTATGTCCTCCTCTAGCACAGAGACATCTGTCTCACCTGTATATTAAAGCAAGTATGAGTTTTCCAAAAAGACCCAGCAAGCAACCTAAAGGCACATCCTTACACATATCACACACATGCTATTCTTGTAAATGATGAAAGAAATATGTGTCACATGATTCTTTCAATTAGGCAAATATACATGAACAACCTATACATGCTTTCCTACACATATGTAACATGATTCATGGTTTTAAATTCCTATTCCTAACATTTCACAATTCTACACAACTGATCATGGAATTAGCACATAGTAACTAGCAATCCTAGCATGATGACGTCTGACAATTTTTCACATGCTTTTATAACACATGTTTCATATCTTTTGCTTGCTATTTTAACATAATTAATCTCATTCACATGTTTCACATCTTTCACATGGTATCACATTCACATAACACTATCACATGTTCACATTGCACAATTTCACACTTTTACACTTTAATTGCCGTGGCAACTAGTCTGAACCAGCATAAGAAGGACATACATTCACATAACACAATCCCGTCACCCTAGGCAATATAGTGACGAATCTTGGTACTATGCAGAACCGGAGAAGCCCTCTCCCCCCT
This sequence comes from Colocasia esculenta, assembly GCA_014218235.1. Classification (NCBI taxonomy): domain Eukaryota; kingdom Viridiplantae; phylum Streptophyta; class Magnoliopsida; order Alismatales; family Araceae; genus Colocasia; species Colocasia esculenta. The sequence continues at coordinate 93,833,617 of CM024762.1, read as the reverse complement.
AACCAGTGGTACTTGTCCACTTCCAGGATTTCATCCTGATGCCACAGGATATCACTTACACAATGAGCCTTCCCATAGGGACTTTTCTACATACGGCTCCACAGCCTTCTATGGTAGCAGTGTCAATTTTGGCATATGATATACATTAATTCCTTTACATGTACTACTTAACACCCATTTACATGCACTTTAAACAAACATACATATCTCAAGTTATTGAACTTAACACTACTATTTTACATTAACCAATACTCATACCATCCATACCTAACATGCTGCTAATCACTGAAATTTACATAATTAAATGAAACATGCTTAACATTGCTTAAATACCCTTTTAAAATACATTGGTACCTTCGGATATCAAATAAGTATCAAATTTTAACCATAGACTCCATACATGTAATATGTCATATGTCTAATTTTTTAGAATTTTCGACACTGTAAAACTATTTTTAACATTTTAAACAGATTTCATGCAATTTAACAGGATATTCACTTTAACATGGTATATAGCAAAGCAATCGGTTCTAATAGGTTTAAAACATGTGAACAATAACCCTAAGATCATGAAAATTCTCTGTAACACTAACATGTAGTAAAACTATTTATTTAGAATTAAATATTGTCAAAAATACTTATTTCACCAATACAGAATTTATATTAAATAAAGTCATGCTAAAATTAGACATAACCTTATGATCTGACCTAAATACCATACCTGACAACCATACTTTTTACAGTAGCACATACAACCAAAAATCCAGAAAGCATAATACAAACATGACAAACACAATTATGTGAAAAACAGAAGAACATGGCGGCAAGGGCCTTGCCGTCAAGGTGGGTTAACGACACAGGATGCTGCCGTCAACTCAAGAACTTGGCAGCAACAAGGTTGCCGTCAACCTCCAGTCTACAGAAAGTGCAGACCGAAACCAAATAAAAGAGAGAATTGGGGATTCCAGGACACGAAATAAAATCTCTAAAAATTCCTAGAACCTAAGGGACATGTCTAGGGATAATATCCCTCATTTACTTGCCTAGATAAAATCTCTAAAGGTTTAATTTGTCGAAGAAGCCCTCCTCGGCCAAGCCAAGAAGGACTTTGCAACCCCAAATCTGGTCTTTACGCCTGCACAGAAGGCCCTCTGGAGTCGGAGAAGCTTCAACAACCCTAGGAGCTCCTTGCCGTCGTAGGAGATCGCCAGAAGACCCACTCAATCGACGGATCAAGACACATAAAACTCTGATTTTTCTCTCAACAAACCCTAGCTTTTCCTTTGAACCAAAGGACTTAATCTGGCCAAAATCACTTGGTTTTATAGGGTTAAGAGTCGGGGTGCGCCTAGGATTAGGTTTTCCTACCGTTGGGATGGGGTTTCCTAATTAGAACCTAGAGAAAACGCACCCGTTTTTAGATCTGGAATCGCAACATAACTGGAGAAGTAAACGGCCACTTTGTTGCCGTTAACAGGAAGTAGACGTCCATCGATCTGGATGTTTATATCCTCTGGCCATGTAGTCAACGGCACAAAGGTTGTCGTCAACCTACTGTTAACGTCAGGTGATGTTGACGTTAACTAGGGATTTCGGGCAGAACATAGAAATATCAAATAAACCTACATACACATATAAAAACCACCAATATGTACATCAATAATTAAATACTATATGCACATTTTAAATAATTATTATATGCATAGAAATAAACATATATAATATACATATGCACATAAGTAAATAAATACTTATAAAAATTCGAGGGCCTTACACCCTCTCCCTCTAAAAGAAAACTTCGTCCTCGAAGTTAGAACGAAAATACTAACCAAATAATGGGGATACTTCTTCTTCATGGTGCCTTCAAGCTCCCATGTAGCCTCCTCTCGAGAGAAATTCCTACATAACACCTTCACGGATGCAATGCTCTTGTTCCTGAAGTGCTGGACCTTCCGGTCTAGGATAGCTATTGGTTGCTCTATATATGGCAAGTCTGGCTGAATCTCCAATGGCTCGTGACAAATACATGCGATGGATCTCTCACATATCTCTTGTGCATAGACACATGGAAGACTGGGTGCACGCTGGCTAGCGCTGGGGGTAAAGCTAGCTCATATGCCACGCTGCCCATCTGCCTAAAAATCTCGAACGGGCCAATGAATCTTGGACTCAACTTGCTATGCCTGCCAAACCTCACCACGCCTCGGGTAGGTGAAACCTTGAGAAATACATGCTCGCCAACCTCAAACTCTAAATCCTTCCTTTTGTTGTCGGCGTAGCTCTTCTGCCTATCTTGCACCGCAACCAACCTCTGCCTGATAAGCTAAACCTTATCCGAAGTCTCCTGCACCAACTCCGGACCAACTAACTGCCTATCACCTGTCACCTCCCAGCATAAAAGTGATCTACAGGGTCACCCATACAGAGCCTCGAATGGAGCCATGCCAATGCTCGCATGAAAACTATTATTGTAGGCAGACTCCACAAGAGGTAGATGATGCTCCCAATCACTCTTCCAATCAAGCACGCACGTTCTCAACATATCCTCGAGGTCTGAATCATCCCTCTCAAACTGACCATCTGTCTGAGGGTGAAACGTCGAACTAAGCTTCAGTTGAGAACCCAAAGCATCTTGAAGACCCTACCATAGCCTCGATGTAAACGCGGGTCTCTGTCCGAGATAATGGACTTCGACGTACCATGCAACCTTACATTGCTGCCAACATACAACCTAGCCAAACTCTCTATGGACTGCTTCTTCTTCATGGGCAAAAATGCCCGTCTTGGAGAACGATCTATTACAATCACCCCAAATCGAGTCATTTCCCTTAGATGATCTGGGCAAACCCGTCACAAAATCCATGGGATTGCCTCCCACTTCCATATGGGTATCTCCATCTTCTGCATAAGGCCCGATGGTCTCTAGCACTCGGCCTTCACCTGCTGGCACACTAAACACCTGGACACGAACTCGGCCACATCCTTCTTCATACAGACCACCAGAAAGATCTCTTCAAATCCTGGTACATCTTGGTGTTGCCTGGATGAATGGAGAACCTCGACCTATGAGCTTCTTCTAGTACACACTCACGAACATCCACAACATCGGAACACAAACTTGGTGCTAGAATCTACTAACACCGTCCTCATCACGAACAATGCCTACCTTACCACCATCTCCTGAAGCCTATGATCAGCTCTCTGCTGCTCGATCACCTCATCCAGAACTGTAGATCGGATAGATAACTGAGCACGAAAGCCTGACACAACGGTTGCTCTAACTCAGTCATAGCACATGTTGCATCTTCAAGCATCTTCCAATCCTGCCGGAGCAATGGCATCTTCCTGGTGAGCGCATCCGCCACGACATTCGCCTTTCCTAGATGGTACTAAAGCTTGAAGTCGTAGTCCTTGAGAAACTCAATCCATCTTATCTACCACAGATTCCCTCCTTCTGAGAGAAAGATACCTCAGACTCTTGTGGTTAGTGAACACCTCAAACTTGACACCATAAAGATAGTGTCTCCAGATCTTCAGTGCATCAACCACAGCCGCTAGCTCCAAATCATGGGTCGAATAGTTATGCTCATGCTCCTTTAACTGGCGAGAAGCATATGCACACTACCTTACCATGCTGCATTGGCACACAACCAAGGCCTACTTGAGAAGCATCAGAGTAGATAGCAAAACCCTCTGCACCACTCGGCAGATCACAACGGGTGCAGATGTAAGCCTCATCTTCAGCAACTGGAAACATCTCTCGCAATCATCAACCACACAAACCCACCCTTCCTGGTTAGCTTAGTCAAAGGTGCGGCGATCGATGCAAAGCCTTCAAGAATCGCCTGTAATAGCTTGCTAACCAAGAAAACTCCTGATCTCTGATGGTGTCCTTGGAGTCTCCCACTCTAATACCGCCTGAACCTTCGCCGGATCAACAACAACTCCAGCGCCTGAGATAACATGCCCAAGGAAATGAACCTCTCGCATCCAAAAATCACACTTGTTGAACTTAGCATACAGCTTGTGCTCTCGGAGAACCTCAAGAACAACTCTCAAATGCTCATGGTGTGTAGCCTCATCAGTAGAATAAACTAACACATCGTCAATAAACACCACTACAAAACTATCCAAATATGGTCTAAACACTCTGTTCATGAGATCCATGAACACTGCATGGGTGTTAGTCAGACCAAATGGAAGCAAAAGAAACCATAACGACTCCTAAAAGCAGTCTTGGACACATCTTCTCCCTTAATCCTCAACTGATGGTAGCTGGACCACAGATCTATCTTAGAAAAGACCGATGCATTCTACAACTGATCAACAAATCATCAATCCTCGACAAGGGATACCTATTCTTCACTGTCACCTGGTTGAGCTTCCTGTAATCGATACACGGCCTGAGGGAACCATCCTTCTTCTTCACGAACAATACAGGTGCGCCCCATGGTGACATACTAGGGCGAATGAATCCCTTATCCAGTAAATCCTGCAACTGCTTCCTCAGCTCGGCTAATTCCGTAGGTGCTATCCGATATGGAGCCTTAGAGATAGGAGAGGTGCCTGGAAGCAACTCTATAGTGAACTCTATCTCCCTAGCTGGTGGCAATCCAGACAAATCATCGGGAAACACGTTTGGAAACTCCTGCACTACCTGAATCTCCCCAAGGTCGGTGACTGATCGGCCTTAGGGACTACGACCACACTGGCAAGGAATGCGTCACAACCCTTGTTCAGCATCCTTATCGTCTTCATGACTAAGATCACAAACCTTCCCGCTAAGTTCCTTGGAAACGGATGTGAAAACTCATTCTCACCAGGAATACAAAAAGTAATCTTCTTCCCTCTGCAATCCACCAAGGCATAGTGCTCCCCAAGCCAATCCAGACCATGTATGGCATCATAGTCCTTCATCTTGAGCAAGTAGAAGCACCCAAACAAGCCTCGGTCCTCAATGCACATAGGTAAAGATGGAATGCACTTCCTGGTTGCCACCGTACCTACTGGTGTGTGCACAGATAAAGGGACTTCTAACTGTTCTGCCTCCACACCAGACTCTGCTGCTAACTTCATGGCAAACCGCTCGGAATTAAACGAGTGTGTGGCACCCGTATCAAACAACACCCGAGCATGCACACCCATGACTAAAATCGTACTTTATGTGACTTTCTCGGCCTACTCTGCATCCTCTCATGCTAGTGCAAACACTCAGGCTTGGGCCCGAGGCCTTCCTGGTCTCCCGGTCACTGGCGCTACTGTCACGCCCCTCCAATTTAGCAGCGGAATAAATCGGAGGGAGACGCGAACAACGAGTATGGTAACGACAATTGCTCATACTTTCGCAAACATCAGAGCATCTAATGAACAATAATTGAAATAACTCTTGATTTCATTAAAAGTCACTAAGACCATTACAACAGCTAATTCGGAGCCATACATAGGGCTCAATGACGTCATTACATTGAAAAGAAATCTAAAGCAATACTACTAGACTCCATGGTACTAAGGTACTTCACGAGTTGACTCCAGGTCGCTCATCACTCTGGTCCTGTCCCATTGGTGTGTTGACGTCAGAGTCTGACTTACCTGAGGCATACAAGATAAATAACGAAGGTGAGCGATAACGCCCAGTAGACTTAAATCTCAATAGTCAAGCAGGCTTTAAATAATTAATGCATTAAATGGCAGAGTAACTAATGATAGAGAGAGTCATGTAAAGTTTTGAACGTAATAGCACAAGTAACATGTTGCAGATAGCAGATGAATCAGGTAATATAGCACGATGGTTAATGTTTGAGTAGCGATAGAAAACAAAAATAACACGATGGCACATAGCGTCAACGTCCAGCAATATCAAGCAACATGTATAGCAAGGAGAGAAAAAGTAGTTGGCCATATAGAGAGTAAATTGCACTTTGATTGATTTTCTTATCAATCGAAATAGTATAGCACTTTTGATTAACTTCCGTCAATCGAAATAGGTATGGCACTTTGGTTATTCGTAGATAGTCGAGAGAGAGAACATAGCACTTTTGTTGTCAATAGACAATGAGAGAATATAACACTTTGTGTTGATTGTCTTAGATTAATCTTGATAGTATGGCACTTGGATGTAATGCCGACATCCTGATCATTTAACTCCCGCGGGCAAATGACACTTTCGGGCGCTCCCCCCAAGACCTGATCGGGCCCTATTGCGCTGACATTGGTTATATTGTTTATCTTTAGACAATCAATTAATGGCCAATTTGAGAGTACCAAGAAATAGATAAGTACTAGATGAATAGATGAGATAGTAGAGTGAACGTGAATAGATGAGCGAGTAGAGTATAGATGAGAGCTAGTGGACATTGCACGTAATACGTCGAGTAACTAGGCGGTAGTATAGTTGCACAACACACACACTTGGTGTTGGCAGTCAAGTGGAACTCACAACCCTTCTGCTGGCCATGTTAAGCACAGCTCAGCGGTCTGGCGTGATTCAAGATAAGAGCGAATTTCTAATAGTTGTTTATTCATGTTGATCCCTAAAGGGTAACATAGGTATTAGGGTACAACCGCTCGTCGACCATGTGGGAATCCATGATCAGAGGAGACTTATGGAGGCCTTGTGCAAGGGTTCACTAATCCAGCAGAAGGAATATCTGACGAAGAGTTCGTCCAAGTCATGGAAAGTGTGTATATAGAAAGAAGTGCCCGACGTTCTAGAGGAATTCTAGAACAGTGGAGCATCGATAACAGTTTTTCCTAACAACGCGAGAAAGAAGACAAATTCATTTAAAATAGAGCAATTTAATTTACATTATTTTAATAAATTAACCAGATACATTATGAGATATTTTGTGCCAAGTCAAGCCATAATTGGATGGTTCAAGTGTGTGAATGTGAGAGAAATCATAGATAGAAAGATGTCATGATATTACATTTTAAATCATTCAATATGACTCCATTTCATAACATGTGTTTTTAGCAAGTTTGATAACAAGGCAAGAAGTGGATGATCGGCAAGTAGAGAGCATGATCATGAACATAAAATCAATTAAAAATTATGTAAACATGTTTTAACTTTGATATGGGTTGATAAATGCATGTTAATACTTTCTAGAACCTTCTTAGAAGAGATCAAACTCACACATGCAAGGAACGACGCAAAACGACGGAAACCAAGATGTATGCCTTTTAGAAGGCAAATGCAATCCCATCCCTTCACTTCCTAAGGTCCTAAATCATTGATTTTTCATTCAAATCTCACACATGATAGATCAAATTGAATCCCTTTTAATGAGGAATCCATCAAAGAAAACGGCTCATCAATCCGAGGTCCATAAAAAAGTTATGGCTGATGAAGCGGACATTGGCAGAACGCGACGCATTACCTGTCGCCTTCTGAAAGTGAACGCGACCATGAACTTGTCGCCTTCTGAAAAAGACAACGAAACGGCCTGATTTTTGGTATGGGTCGCGACCATGATGTTGTCGCATTATGGTAGCGACGGTCGACCTATCGCTACCTGAAAATGACGTTTGGGTTGCTTTTTCAACCTATTTCCAACTCCGACTTGGATTGGGTTTGACAACTGTGGGTTTGAAAAATCAAAACAAATGCTAGGGTGATCCAAATCGAGTGAAACCACCTTTGTTAGTTAGATTACTTCCAATACTTTGTACAGTAGAAAATAATTGAGAAACAAAGGTCATTTGAGTAGGCAATAAAATGTATTGTGACTGATTGCATGAATCTAACACAGTGTTAATGTTCGGGCTAATACTCTTAGTACGATCAACAAAAATTGTGGAAAACAGTGCCAAATGAAAGTAGACTCATGAGGTAACAAGTTCTCTGTTGAACACTTGGTCTAAAAATGACTCCACAAAGAGGTATGGAACTTGTAACACAAGTCAAGGTTAAATCGCAACAGTACATTGTCGAAATCATGCAAGATTTATTTGTGACAAAGGATGGATAAAAATTAGGGATTTTAGGGGAAAAAGATGCCTAACATCCATCAGTAACTCTAGTTAAATTTGAGAGCACGAGGGGAGTATACATGGAGATCAAGAATAAAGAAGAAGGGTGGGTTCATCATATTTGCAGAATTTCAAAATAGATATCAAAAGATTGGCTTGATGAAAAGAGTGAAACAAGAGGGCTTTTGTTCCTGATGTATGGACCAATCTACAGATAGATTTAATTGAGTTTTGCTCGTGAGAATGCCTACCTTTGATTGTTTTCCTCTTCTAGGGCTAGAACTTGAAGAACGGGGATGAGAGCTTGAAAGGTTCTTCTCCCCATGAGATCTCCTCCTCCTTGGCCTCTCCTCCTGGTCCAGCAATCCCTTGGCACGAGCTAGGGCCAGCCATGAGAGTTTTAGGAGAGTATTTAAGCTTCTCCTCTTTCTACTTCCTAATAGGACTCTAATTGCTATTAATTTCGGGATTTCCTATTTCCTCTCCCCTTTTTAGGCATGAGAACTCCTAATTGGGTTAGGATGGGAGCTAAATTCGTGGCCAACCCCTTAGGGTAGGTTTAGGAATCCCAATCCAACTCAAACTTTCTTTTTAATGCATTATTGAACCCTTTTTCTATTTAAGTAATATTTTAGTTACGAATTTAGGGTATTTTCCTATTATTCTTCTTTAAAAATCCCTATTATGGCCCAATAAATTTTATATGGTCTATTATTTATTAGATTTTATGTTTTGGGTTTTCCTTTTAATTAGGGAATAATAGAGTTACGAATTTTTATTATATTTTTCTTACCTAATTTATCCATGGACTATGAGAGGTCCATTGGTCCAATTCTGATAATGGATTATCAATACATATTGTTAAAGTCTACCCATTATTTGACTTTTAATTATTAATCCACTTGGCTCATAAAATAATGGGTTTTCTGAATTATCCCTTGATTACAATAATAAGTCACCTAAATTCTAAAACTCGGTCGAATTATTTTTCTATGCCCCATTTCTTAATGGGTCATTAGGGAATATTCTTTAAAGTATAACTTTTATTTTTACAAATTTTTTATATATGTTTTTACGCATGTGATAATGATGCTATCATTTAACTAGTTTAAATTTTTATTATTGACAAAATTTCCATTTTGTCTATAATTTTAATTAATGATATTTCTGGGGTATTACATCCTCCCCACTTAAAAGAATTTGGTCCCCAAATTCATATGACTCCTTTAATTAAATATGAATCATCATACTATACTAAGAGTATCAATCGAGACGAGTTTAGATTTACCTTCCATGGTTCTTACTTCGTCATTTGGACTAGGTGTTGCCGAAGCTTCGAGTGTATCCTTATGTGTTGATTTGCCGTAACGTTTGTCCTTCTCGGGGCAATTCCTAATCTTGTGGTCTGAGCTTCCACATCGGAGACACTTCCCTTGATTCTTCCAGCAAACTTTCGACATGTGGCTTGCCTTATAGCAATTCTTGCATCGACCTTCGTGATTGAGAGTTAAACGTCTATCATTTTTATTGTTCCATTTACTCTTACCACTGTTTAGTTGCTTCCTTTTTGTCATAGAGTTGAGATCTTTCACACTAGTAGCTAATTCTTCTAAGAGTGGACAATCTTGTAGCTGATGTCTCGAGTTGCCACAACGTAGGCATGCACCAATTCTTCGCCAATACTCCTTGGCCACATGACCTAGCTTGTGACAATGAAGGCAGATAATCGCATTGTTACGATTCACTTGCTGGTTGGCCTTCTTGCCATGGTTATATCTCTTCCCATTCTGGTTGGTTTCCTTTTTAATCTCCTTAGTCGCTTCCAGAGTTCTTCCTAGCAGTTGAGCAGCTTGCTGACATGCCAGAACTAGCCTCTTAGTTGGTCTCATGTCATCGTCCATTAAGAGTTCCTTCGTCTCACAAATCCTCTCGGGAAAATATTTGGTGTTGAAGAGTTCCAAAATTCATCCCACTCTATATTGATGTTGGGTAATTGACGACTGGCTGCTTCCCACCAAGCTCTAGCTTCGCGGTCCAATTGGAAAGTTGCCAGAAGGACTTTCTCCTGCTCTGAACATTGCATAACTCTAAAGATTCGTTCCATCGCCTTCACCCAATTTTCGGCTTCATCGGGATCCGGAGTTCCATTAAACCTAGAGGGATTTGTTCGTTGAAAGTTCCCATATAAGTCTCCAACCACATTTCTTGCTCTTGCTTGAATTATGTTGTTAAGGGCTTGAGTCAACTCTTGTACGGTCCGTTGTATTTCAACCATTGGTGCACGCTCGCCAGCCATCTCCTCTAGTCTCTTGCGAGCAATAATAATTTATTAAGTTCTTCTTAGACTTAGGGTGTTTGTACATATAGTTAAGCTCCTAGCATAACCCCAAGCTCTACCCAATCTCTCACATAGGTATGGTGGTTGACTTAGACACGTGTCATGGCAGTCCACCTAGAACATCCTAGGACCTAAAATATCCTAATAAGGACATCCTAGGCTCTGATACCAGCTGTCACGCCCCTCCAATTTAGCAGCAGAATAAATCGGAGGGAGACGCGAACAACGCGTATGGTAACGATAATTGCGCATACTTTCGCAAACATCAGAGCATCTAATGAACAATAATTGAAATAACTCTTGATTTCATTAAAAAATCACTAAGACCATTACAACCGCTAATTCGGAGCCAATACATAGGGCTCAATGACGTCATTACATTGAAAAGAAATCTAAAGCAATAACTACTAGACTCCATGGTACTAAGGTAACTTCATGAGTTGACTCTAGGTCGCTCATCACTCTGGTCCTATCCCATTGGTGTGTGTGACGTCAGAGTCCGACTTACCTGAGGCACACAAGACAAATAACGAAGGGTGAGCGATAACGCCCAGTAGGACTTAAATCTCAATAGTCAAGTAGGCTTTAAATAATTAATGCATTAAATGACAGAGTAACTAATGATAGAGAGAGTCATGTAAAGTTGTGAACGTAATAGCACAAGTAACTTGGTGCAGATAGCAGACGAATCAGGTATAACACGATGGTTAATGTCGAGTAGCGATAGAAAACAAAAATAACACGATGGCACATAGCGTCAACGTCCAGCAATATCAAGCAACATGTATAGCAAGGAGAGAGAAAGTAGTTGGCCATATAGAGTAAATTGCACTTTGATTGATTTTCTTATCAATCGAAATAGTATAGCACTTTTGATTAACTTTCGTCAATCAAATAGTAATGGCAGTTTGGTTATCCGTAAATAGCCGAGAGAGAGAACATAGCACTTTTGTTGTCAATAGACAATGAGAGAATATATCACTTTGTGTTGATTGTCCTAGATTAATCTTGATAGTATGGCACTTGGATGTAATGCCGACATCCTGATCATTTAACTCCCGCGGGCAAATGGCGCTTTCGGGCGCTCCCCCCAGGACCTGATCGGGACCCTTGCGCTGGCATTGGTTATATTGTTTATCTTTAGACAATCAATTAATGGCCAATTTGAGAGTACCAAGAAATAGATAAGAGCACTAGATGAATAGATAATAGTAGAGTGAACCTGAATAGATGAGCGAGTAGAGTATAGATGAGAGCTAGTGGACATTGCACGTAATACGTCGAGTAACCAGGCGGTAGTAACAGTTGCACACACACGCACTTGGTGTTGGCAGTCAGGTGGAACTCACAACCCTTCCGCTGGCCATGTTAAGCACAAGCCCAGCGGTCCGGCGTGATTCAAGAAAAGAGCAAATTTCTAATAGCTATTTAGATCATGTTGATCCCTAAAGGGTAACATAGGTATTAGGGTACAACCGGCTCGTCGACCATGTGGGAATCCATGATCAGAGGAGACTTACGGAGGCCTTGTGCAAGGGTTCACTAGTCCGGCAGAAGGAATATCCGACGGAGAGTTCGTCCAAGTCAAGGAAAGTGTGTATATAGAAACAAGTGCCTGACGTTCTAGAGGAATTCTAGAACAGTGAAGCGTCGGTAACGGTTTCCCAAACAACGCGAGAAACGAAGACAAGTTCATTTAAAATAGAGCAATCTAATGTACATTATTGCAATAAATTAACTAGATACATTATGAGATATTTTGTGCCAAGTCAAGCCATAATTGGATGGTTCAAGTGTGTGAACGTGTGAGAGAAATCATAGATAGAAAGATGTCATGATATTACATTTTAAATCATTCAATATGACTCCATTTTATAACATGTGTTTTTAGCAAGTTTGATATCAAGGCAAGAAGTGGATAATCGACAAGTAGAGAGAATGATCATGAACATAAAATCAATTAAAAATTATGTAAACATGTTTTAACCTTGATATGGGTTGATAAATGCATGTTAATACTTTCTAGAACCTTCTTAGAAGAGATCAAACTCACACATGCAAGGAACGACGCAAAACGATGGAAACCAAGATGTATGCCTTTTAGAAGGTAAATGCAATCCCATCCCTTCACTTCCTAAGGTCATAAATCATTGATTTTTCATTCAAATCTCACACATGAATATACCAAATTGAAGCCCTTTGAATGAGGAATCCAGCAAAGAAAACGTCTCGTCAATCCTAGGTCTATAAAAAACGTTATGGCCAATTAAGCGGACACAGGCAGAACACGACGCATTGCCTGTCGCCTTCTGAAAGTGAACGAGACCATGAACTTGTCGCCTTCTGAAAAAGACAACGAAACGGCCTGATTTTTGGTATGGGTCGCAACCATGATGTTGTCGTGTTATGGTAGCGACGTGTCGACCTGTCGCTACCTGAAAATGACGTTTGGGTTGCTTTTTCCACCTATTTCCAACTCCGACTTGGATTGGGTTTGACAGCTGTGGGTTTGAAAAATCAAAACAAATGCTAGGGTGATCCAAATCGAGTGAATCCACCTTTGTTAGTTAGATTACTTCCAATACTTTGTACAGTAGCAAATAATTGAGAAACAAAGGTTGTTTGACTAGGCAATAAAATGTATTGTTACTGATTGCATGAATCTGACACAGTGTTAGTGTTGGGCTAATACTCTTAGTAGGATCAATAAAAATTGGGGAAAGTAGTGCCAAATGAAAGTAGACTCATGAGGTAACAAGTTCTCTGTTGAACACTTGGTCTAAAAATGACTCCACAAAGAGGTATGGAACTTGTAACACAAGTCAAAGTTAAACTACAATAGTACATTGTCGAAATGATGCAAGATTTAATTCGTGACAAAGGATGGATAAAATTAGGGCTTTTAGGGGCAAAAGATGCCTAACATCCATCAGTAACTCTAGTTAAAATTTGAGAGCACGAGGTGGAGTATACATGGAGATCAAGAATAAAGAAGAAGGGTTGGGTTCATCATATTTACAGAATTTCAAAAATAAAGATCAAAAGATTGGCTCGATGAAAAAGAGTGAAACAAGAGGGATTTTGTTCATGATGTATGGAACAATCTACAGATGGATTTAATTGAGTTTTGCTCGTGAGAATGCCTACCTTTGATTATTTTCCTCTTCTAGGGCTAGAACTTGAAGAACGGGGATGAGAGCTTGAAAGGTTCTTCTCCCCATGAGATCTCCTCCTCCTTGGCCTCTCCTCCTGGTCCAGCAATCCCTTGGCACTAGCTAGGGCCAGCCATGAGAGTTTTAGGAGAGTATTTAAGCTTCTCCTCTTTCTACTTCCTAATAGGACTCTAATTGCTATTAATTTCGGGATTTCCTATTTCCTCTCCCCTTTTTAGGCATGAGAACTCCTAATTGGGTTAGGATGGGAGCTAAATTCATGGCCAACCCCTTAGGGTAGGTTTAGGAATCCCAATCCAACTCAAACTTCCTTTTTAATGCATTATTGAACCCTTTTTCTATTTAAGTAATATTTTAGTTACG
>CM024762.1:93782968-93819672 GCA_014218235.1 Colocasia esculenta | reverse complement strand
TTATCGGCAGTTAAATCAATTGACTATAGAGAATAAGTACCCACTTCCGAGAATTGATGATCTATTTGATCAACTGTCAGGAGCTCAGTGTTTTTCCAAGATTGATTTAAGATCTGGATATCATCAGCTTAAAATTCAAGAATCAGATATTTATAAAATGGCTTTTCGAACAAGATATGACATTATGAATTTGTGGTGATGCCGTTTGGATTGACTAATGCACCGCTGCATTTATGCGTCTGATGAATGATGTGTTCAGATCTTACTTAGATCAGTTTGTGGTTGTATTTATTGATGATATACTCATTTACTCCAAAAGTATAGAGGAGTATGAAGCCCATCTACGGATCACTTTGCAATTGTTACGAGACAACAAGTTATATGCAAAGTTTAGCAAGTGTGATTTTGGTTGAAAGAAGTAATGTTCTTAGGACACATTATTTCTAAAGAAGGTCTATTAGTAGATTCTTCCAAGATTGAAACTATACAGAGATGGAGCAACCTAAGAATCTTACTGAAGTAGAAGTTTTCTGGGCATGGCCAGTTACTATCGGCGATTTGTCAAAGATTTTTCTAGAATTGCCTCACATCTTACACATTGACTAGAAAAGGAACTACTTTTATCTGGAATGAGAATTGTGAGGAAGCATTCCAATTGTTAAAAGAATGTCTGCCATCTGCACCAATTCTAGCCTTGCCGGTGGAAGGAAAATTATTTGAGGTTTACACTGATGCTTCCAACATTGGACTGGGTTTGTATTAATGCAAGATGAAGAGTTATTGCCTATGCTTCAAGACAATTGAAGACTCACGAGAAGAACTACCCAGTACATGATTTAAAATTGGTTGCTGTGGTCTTTGCTCTTAAGCTTTGGAGACACTACCTATATGATAACCAATTCATAGTGTACTCCGATCATAAGAGTCTCAAGTATTTGTTTTCACAAAAAGAACTGAACATGAGACAAAGGAGATGGATGGAATATATCAAAGACTACGATTTCAAGATTGAATATCATCTGGGAAAGGAAACACTGTGGCTGATGCACTTAGCAGAAATCCTATAGCCAAGATGTTTCGGTTGCAAGTAAGTGAATGGAAATTGTTAGAAGAATTTTCCATTGAGCTTGAAAGTTGAAAAACAAGAAGAAAGAATTGTGATTAGCAACTTAGTAGTGCAGTCAGATTTGCTGAAGCAAATTAATGAGCAACAGGACAATGATCCTATATTGGTAGGAATCAGAAAAAATTGGCTTCTAAACCTGATTTTAATGAAGACTCTCATGGAAATCTTCGATTCCGGACAGATTGTGTATACCGGATAATCCCGAAATCAAGAAGCAGATTTTGGAGGAAGCTCATCGATCACATTACACTATTCATCCTGGAGCTGTCAAAATGTATCAGGATTTGAAGAAGTATTTCTGGTGGTGCAACATGAAGAAGGATATTGTGGAATTTATTGCAAAATGTTTAACTTGTCAGAAATTTAAGGCAGAACACCAGAAACCTGCAGGAAAGTTAAAACCACTTGAGATACCAGAGTGGAAATGGGATAGCATTGGTATGGATTTTATTGTGGGATTACCTAAAACACGGACTGGATTTGATGCTATTTGGGTAATCATTCACAGACTTACCAATCAGCTCATTTCTTAGCAATAAAGACAAGATGGACTGTTAATATTTTAGCAGCGTTACATATGAAAGAAATTGTGCGTTTGCATGGAATTCCAAAGAACATAGTTTCTGACTGAGATGTAAGATTTACTTCTCATTTTTGGAAATAATTACAAGATGCTTTGGGAACAAAATTAAATTTTAGTACTGCATTTCACCCTCAAACAGATGGACAGACCGAATGGGTGAATCAATTGTTGAGGATATGTGTCGTGCTTGTGTATTAGAGTTCGGAAATGACTGGAACACTCATCTAGCTATTATGGAATTTGCATATAACAATAGCTACCAGTCCACCATTCAAATAACACCTTTTGAAGCTTTGTATGGTCGACAATGTAGATCACCATTATGTTGGGTAGAACTAAAAGAAACGCATATTCTTGGACCAGAAATGATCCAAGAAACGACAGAAGTTATTAAGTTAGTACAAGATCGGATCAAAGCTGCTCAAGACCGATAGAAAAGTTATGCCGATCGACGTAGAAGAGAGTTAGAATTTCAGAAAGGAGAACATGTGTTTCTTAAAGTATCACCCTGAAAAGGAATTAAAAGATTTGGTATCAAGGGAAAATTTAGTCCAAGATACATTGGACCTTTTGAAATATTAAAGAGAGTTGGTGAAGTGACATACCAACTGGCACTTCCACCGCAATTATCCAATGTTCATGATAACTTTCATGTGTCAATGTTAAAAAAATATGTGTATGATCCGGACACATTATTGGATACCAAGATCTGGATGTACAAGGAAATTTGCATATGAAGAAAGACCAGTGCAGATCCTCGATCGAAAGTCAAGCAACTTCAGAACAAGGAAGTTCCTTTACTAAAGATTCAGTGGAACAAGCAAGGACAAGAAGAAGCAACATGGAATTGGAAGAAGCCATCAAGGACAAGTATCCAGAGTTGTTTTCAGGTCAGTAACCACATCCCTATGTAATAAATTTGGAGGACCAAATTTATTTTAGTAGGGGAGAATTGTAACGCCCCAGAAATTCAAAGTGTTAAGAAAATGGGAATAATGTGGTTAAAATACATTAGGATTGTTATTAAATTGTGATAACTAGAAGTTAGGTTTAATTTGTGGTAATGTACGTTACCCAGTGTCGTACATCGAAGTGCGCGCTCCCACAGGGTGACACTGGAAAACGACAACGAAATATAAAATCTGAGAACATCATAATTTCCAGAAAATATGGAGAAGTCAAATATGTAATTATCTAAATTTTTCAACGTACGGATTTCGAGATTAAGTCGACACGACCATTTTTCGGGTGATTTTTCACCTACTGTAAAATAAATTCTAAAAATTAAACTAAAATCACCATAATTTGAAAACCATCATATTAGTCTATGGTTAAAATTTCATTACAAATGGACACTATTTGGATCGGTTACATAGTGAATATTGGACCATTTGATTTATGGAGTATTTACGGTAACCATTTTCTAGGATTTTACGGGAGCTTACGTGTGAGGCCTTGGAGAGGCCAGCACACTTAAGGGTAAGGTAATCAAGGAGGATAACTACATGTGAGATTGGGAAGCCTTGCATGAGCTACGTGTTGGGTAAAACCAAAGGGTTTTTACCATGACACCTCATGGCCGATGTGCCTCTGCATGAGGAAGTCTTGAGGCTTATAAAAGCCACTCCCTCTTTTGAGTTCGAACCTTTCTACACCTTGCTCTGTCTTTGTTCTTGTTCTTGTTCTTCCTCTGCTTCTTGCTGCTAGAAGAGTGAGTGGTGGAGGAGCTACAGGATCTGTTTCTGGTGGAGCTACTGGAAGTGCTGCTGGGAGCTGTTGCCGTTGCACCTGCAACTACTTCCATTTTTGCTCATGTTTCCACTGTAGCTGCTATACTTGAGGTGAACATTGCAGACATCATCCACGTTGAGAAGGAGAAACACTTCTCTTGCTGTGTGTAGGATCTTCATCAAGGGTGCCTGCAAGTTCATCTGTTTAGTAAGGTAGGATTTATATTTCTATGGTTCAATTCGATTTTTCATATGTCACAAGAAATTCGTAATGTATGAATAAGTGACTATACTTGTGATCCTCTGTTTTTCCCTTTCCAGTCATGATAGAAACACTCTTGTTGGGAGTGGAACAACCTCGTTCCATTTTAGAATTAACTCCTATTTCCTTCTTCCACCTTTGATCTTTGAACATGCTATAAAGTTGTAGAAGTCTCAACTATCTTTGTAGGATAATATGAAGACTTCTGTTTAGATGGTTGATACTTCAAGTTTTGATGTAGATCCATAAAACAGTTTGTGGTTTAGTTTCCATCATGTAGGAACCTTCCATCCAACCATTGCTATCAAGGTTCTACTTCTAGTACTAAACTATGTTTAGTTTCAAGCAAGTTAAGCTTGAATTGTAAACTTCTTGTTTCATCTAGTTTGTTCGGTTTATAACCACTATGAGAACTATAATTAGACTCTTATATTTGATATAAAACATGTCTTGGTTCATAGATTCAAGAATTAGGGTGTTTAGGATAGATTGAAGTCATTCTTGGAAGATCTGCAGCTACCTGTCGATAGCCAGCCCAAGCTGTCGACAGGCGCATGCCTTCCAGAACCCCAGGTTTCTGGACTGTGTGGATCTGTCGACAGGTCCCTAGTTGCTGTCGATAGGAACACACAGAGCCAGAAAACCTGCGCTCTGTCTGCTGCTTCTGTCGACAGCCCCTTCCTGGCTGTCGACAAGTACCATGCTGATTTGGATTTCTGCACTCTTTCATGTATGAATCCATGCTAAAACTTCATCCTAAAAGCCAGAAAGTTACCCTCTCAATTACCTTGATATTTACTGTCATACTACTGCTAAGTTCACCCACTTTGTGAACCTTAACTTCCCGTGAATTATTCTTAAAGTTGTCATTACGAATAGCACTCCGATTAAGTCTATTCTTCGGTATTCAGTAATTAGGTCTATAAAATCTGAACACCTGAGAGTTCATATGCTTGAACACCTTATGAGATGTGAATAAATGGAGATGACATTATTGGGTCTTTGTACCCCCTGTGATTTTTTTATGCCTGTGCAAATAGGGCTGGTCCAGTCCTGGGAGGAGCACCCGAATTCATTTTCGGACCACGTGGAATTATAGGATGTCTGGATGTCGGGTGTAAGACCCTCGAATCTCCGTCGTATTTTTCGTATTTATTGTGTATATTGTGTTGAGTATGTATGTACGTATTTTACGTGGATATTTAAAATAGTATAAATACGTGTGCATGTGTTTTATTGAACATAATAATGTACTTATTGCATGATGGTAGTGTGGATACGATACTATATGTTCATTGCATGTATATATGTCCGGTATGCATGGTTTTCTGCATAATTAGGGTTCTGGCCGAAGGCCCTATGGCGTCAATCCCCAGGCCGTCGAGGTGGTGTCAGCGTCCAGCCCTGGACGCCAACACTAGATCCGGCGTCCAGCGATCTGGACGCCACCTCTCTGACCTGCATGCGCAGCAGAGCTGCTATATCTGAAGCAAGGCAAGGCAACCATTGGGGAGACGTGGCGTACGAGAGGACCGATGGACAGTCCGAGAGGACTATCCAGACGCTCGAGGATATGTTGAGAGCGTGTGTTCTGGATTGGAAGGATGATTGGGAGCGTCATTTACCTCTTGTGGAGTTCGCATACAACAATAGCTTTCATGCTAGTATTGGAATGGCTCCATTCGAG
Source organism: Colocasia esculenta (assembly GCA_014218235.1). Taxonomy (NCBI): domain Eukaryota; kingdom Viridiplantae; phylum Streptophyta; class Magnoliopsida; order Alismatales; family Araceae; genus Colocasia; species Colocasia esculenta. The sequence continues at coordinate 93,814,284 of CM024762.1, read as the reverse complement.
GCGTTGTATGGAAGGCCCTGCAGATCTCCTTTATGTTGGGAGGAGACTGGTGATAGGCAGTTGATCGGACGGAGTTGGTTCAGGAAACTCGGATAAGATTCAGCTTATCAGGAAAAGGCTGTTGCGGCACAGGATAGGCAGAAGAGTTATGCCGACAACAGGAGGAAGGATTTGGAGTTCGAGGTTGGCGATCATGTCTTCTTGAAGATATCGCCTACTCGTGGAGTTGTCAGATTTGGCAGGCATAGCAAGCTAAGCCCTAGGTCATTGGCCCATATGAGATTCTCAGACGTTTGGGCGACGTGGCGTACGATCTAGCTTTACCCCCAGCTTTGGCTAGCGTTCACCCGGTATTCCACGTATCTATGCTCAGGAAGTATGTCCGAGATCCGTCTCATGTGATTAGTCTGAGCCAGTGGAGATCCAGCCAGATCTTTCGTATGTCGAGCAGCCAGTAGCCATTCTTGACCGGAAGGTGCAGCATCTCCGGAACAAGAGTATCGCGTCGGTGAAAGTTCTATGGCGGAACTTCCACGTGAAGAGGCTACGTGGGAGCTTGAGGATGCGATGAAGAAGAAGTATCCCCTCTTGTTTGAGTAGTGTCGTTCTAACTTCGTCAATCCCCAGGCCGTCGAGGTGGTGTCAGCGTCCAGCCCTGGACGCCAACACTAGATCCGGCGTCCAGCGATCTGGACGCCAACCTCTCTGACCTGCATGCGCAGCAGAGCTGCTATCTTCTGAAGCAAGGCAAGGCAACCATTGGGGAGATGTCCCCAACGGCTCTGAACATGTCTAAGGTTGGTGAGTGGGTGAGGGGCTCTTCTTAGGGTCCAACCCGAAATTGGCTCCTCTCACTTCTCCCTTCACCTTGTGGGAAGAGGAAAAGAAGAGAGAAAAACCCTAGAGCTTCTGTGAGAAAGCCCCACCTTGTGACCCAAGAATCCGACTTCCTGGAGCTTGATCCGGCCAACTTCCCCGACAAGGAGGTAGCTGATATGAAGGGCAAGGCCTCCCTGGTCTTGCTTTGCTGAGGAGATCATCCAGGAGCTCGGAGGAAGGCGTTTTTGGAGGGCTTCTGCAACTTCTGGGGACTGCCCAAGGAGGTCTTCTTCGAGCCATAGATCTCTTGGAGGATTTTTAAAGAGGCAAGTGACCTATCCATGGTGTCCCCGTATGAGTCTAGGATGTTTCTATCACTTTTATGAAATTTATTTCGAGTCCTAGACCCTCCATTTCACCCTAGTTTTTGAGCTCGGGTCTGTGTTTTCTGCACAGACCTGAGTAAACGGCAAGATCCCTGGACGCCTGTTATGATCTTGGCGTCCATCGACCCTGCCGCTGACTCTGAGTCAGCGGCCAGAGACCGCCGTTTAGTTCTTCAGGACAGAACAGTGAGCTGTTCTGTCCCTCTTATACATTAATTTCGGTATGTTATGCGCTGAGGATATATGGTATTCCTATAAGCTATGTATATGGTACATTGTGGTTGTGGATGTATGTGAGTTGTGTGGGTGAATGTGGCTAATGATGTCTTGTAAGCATGTGAGAATAACTTGTAAATCATCTTGCAAAACCCATGATTCATGATTTAGATTAATGTGAATGCCTTGATTTCGGTCTATACATAAAGAGTTGTGGGACATGTATGTGTGCTCTGAAATTTTGGTAATCCATGCATACTTGTGGAATTGTTAATAAGTGTAGTTCGGTAAAATAAAAACATGTAAAAATAGGTTGTGACAAATGATTTATAGATGTATGAATTAGGATGGTGTTGTATTCTAAATCCATACATATGTTAGTGGTTTCTGTGCAAAACAGTAAGTGGGTAGATTGCAAATTATGTGGGCTCATGTTAGCTTAAATTGTGAATAGTATGCTAATTAGGTGTTTGATTTTCTATAAATCCTATTTAGCTCAGAAAAATCTGAAAAATTGAGGGTATGATTTTGAACCCGAAAACAGCATGTGGTTAAATTTTCAGGCCAATTGGAAAGTAGATAAAGAGTTATGTGTTTTCAAGTGAAGTACGATAATTCATGCATATAATTGAAATACGGTCGTTATGATCTAAAGTCAGCATGATTAATGTGTGTATTGTGTGTGTAAACCTTGGAATTTCTGTAGTATCATGTTAGAAAAAAAAAAAACAGAAATGATCAGGTGAGTGAAAGAGTGAATGAAATGAGATGTGTTGTGCGTGAAACCATATGTAAAACGGTAAATGCGTAAAAGTGTAAACTGTGCCAATGTGATACTGCTTCCGAGAAGGCAGTGGAGCTGTATCAAGGAAAAGTCCCCCTGAGAAGGTTCATTGTGTTAAGTGACCCTAAGGGCATTAGGGGGAAATCCTGGAGGTGGACAAGTACCACTGGTTAGGGTGGAGACTTGTTCTCCCGGTCTGCGCAGTCCAAGAGTCACCATTGCATTGCCTAGATGGTGCCTATGTGTTATGTGATGTGAATGTGTCCTTCTTTGGTGGTTTGGACTATGTGTCACGGCACCTAAATTGTGTAAATATGTGTAAAGTGTAATGTGTAAAGTGTATGTGACCATGCGTAAATGTGTAAGTGACATGTGGATGTGTATGTGTAAAGTGTAACCATGTGAAAAGAGGAATTGTGTAAAAAGGGAATGTGAAATTCCAGATGTGTAAATGTGTATTGAAACCATGTGAGACTAAATCTGAAACCAAGTAATTCTGAAAATGCATGTTATTATGCTCATGTTATGTGTGCAAAAGTGTGTAGAATCCATGTTAGAGACAACTAATGAGCATGTGTGTAAAAAGGGTGTGATTGATTGTTCATATGTTATGTTCTAAGCCACATTGTAGCTTCCATGTGTAGGTTTATAGTCTTTGAACCATGTGAAATCAGCAACCTAAAGCATGTCAAAAGTATGTATGTGCTTAAGAACATGTGAAATCCATGCTAACTATGCTCCCCGTTCCTGTGTGTAAAGTGTCCATGTTGATAACTCTCACGTTTGGTTCTTATAAGGTTAAAGTTCATAAGTGAATGGATTAGAGACCATGTGGTAGGTAAATGTTATATTTTTTTTGAAATCTGAAAGCATGCGTTATGTATAAAATTGTAGAACTTCATGATAGGTTGAAAACTTGCATTGACTAGCATGTTCGTGTTTGAAATCTGTAAATGTGCATGTAGAAACCACTAGGACTTGTATGTGAATGTCATGATAGTGTTGCTTGCTGAGTCTTTAAGACTCACTCTTGCTTCGGCGTACAGGTTTAGACGGTGACGAGACCTTCGTGGAGGAGACAGTGGAGACGGACTCCGAGCGCGGAGTTTAGCTAGTGGAGTTGTGCATCCCTTTTTGTAAACTTCATAGTATGTACTTGAAACATTATATTGGAATTATCATGAAGAGAATGTAATATGTGGACATTGGACATTTTGTATCTTATTTCAGCATTTAAATTATGAGAACTTTAGTTCCTTTTTGCAAATTGCAAACTGCTTGTATGTTTAATGTGGATGATGAATGAATGGAGATAGTTCTCTTTTACTTCCGCTACTCTGTTATGTATATTCGCGTGTATCTCAACTGTTTGTATCGTTGGGTAAATGTCCCACTGTGGCAGCACACTCGTTATATCGACGGGGGTCGGTGTGACCATACCGGTATAATGAGGGCCGTCACATCGGGCATTGCATCAACCATTTTCTGAATATGGTCATCATATTCCAGTACTATGTAGATGATATGTGAATCAATTCTCGAGCTATATATCTGAGCATGATCTGAGTTTTACTGTCATTGCATCAAGTTTACTGTCCTAAAATCTGGTGTGTCTCTTTGATTTCTCCCGACCTTGTCTTGGTTATCTTATGTACATTCCTGAACTATGAATTGAACTATGGAATTTGAATTCTACTAGGCTAGTTAGCTCACTATTTCCTACCATTTTCAGGTGATACAGCTGGGGATGATGCTTAAGGGTTTGAGTGCTGAGTGATCTGACCGTGACAAGCAAAGCCAACTAGTTTCTACCTTTGTTTAGTAGTGTGAAATGAGATGTATAAATTAAGTTGTTTTGATCTACTCCTCTCTTAGTTATTATGAAGAGTATTTGTGTAACAAAACTTCTGCTTATGACGTTATGAATGGATAAATAATTATTACCTATTGTACCTATTTTTCTGTTACTCCCGATTAATAGCCTTTTATTAGGACGTGACACTCGTCCTCACCAGGAATGCGGAAAACAATCCTCTTCCCACGAAAATCTACTAACGCATAGTGCTCCTCTAGCCAATCCAGACCCAGAATAGCATCATAGTCCTTCATCTTTAGCATGAAGAAACACCCTTCTAGGACTCTATCCTCAATGCACACAGGTAACGACGGAATACACTTCCCAGTCGATACCGTACCTGCAGGTGTGCGTACAGACAACGGGACTTCTAAATCATCAGACTCTACGCCTAACTCTAGGGCTAACTGCCTAGCAAAACGCTCGGAAATGCATGAGTGAGTGGCACCCATATCAAACAAAACCCGAGCGTGCACACCTAGAAGTAAAACCATACCTTCGGTGACATGCTCTGCCTGCTCGGCATCCTCTCTTGCTAGAGCAAACACTCGAGCTGGGGCTCGAGGCCTTCCTGGTCTTCCTATAGCTGGTGCTACTGCTGCTACTGCTGCTGGGGCTGGCGCTCCACGCTGGACTCCCTGCTGAAGTCTCAGACAATCCATGATCTTATGGTCGTTGTTTCCCCATTTCAAGCACTTCCCCGCAATCATCCAACACTCCGTACCACCATGTGTCTTCCCACAATGGGGACACTCCTTCTTCACACCAGGGGAACGTTGAGAAGGTACCTATGCACTGCTGGTTGTTACTGGACGCTGCGGTGCCTGGTACACTGATTTCTTCTTGTCTGCCGCTGGAACGTAGCTGCAGGCCTCTTCTGCGAAGCTTCTTCTACTCGAGATACTGCTCCATTTCACCCTCCTACCTACAAGCAGTGCTAAGGCCTTGTCCAAGGTACGATGGTCAAATGCCACTAGCCTTGTTCCTCAGTGATGGCTTCAGGCCCATCACGAACTTCTTTGCGTTCCAGCGCTCGTCTGTCATGATATGAGGTGCATCTTTAGATAATTCTGCAAACTGGCCTCATACTCGAGCACGGTCATGGAGCCCTGGGTCATGGAAAGGAACTCCTGCTCCATCCTATCCTGGATATGCTCAGGGATGAATTTGGCCCGAAAGAGCCTCACGAACTCGTCCCAAGCCACGTCAATAGCTCCGTCCTCGAATCGGGTATGTAGTAAGGAAGCCCACCACACATCAGCTCTCTCCTGAAACACAATCTTCATATGCACCACACTAAACAATTCTAACTTAACAGGATATGCAGCATATAAAACTAACACATACCTGTAGCATATAGGTGGCTAAAGTAACCTTATCCTCGTCTACACACCTAACAGCCCGGAAGATCTTCTCGTCTCCCTCATCTAGTTTCAGCTAGCAATGGGTCGCTCTCCCACTTAAAAGAGGGTGGCAACATCCTCTTGAATCTTACCATGATGGAAGGTTCCACCATGGTCCTGAGCTGGAATTGAGCCTGCTACAACAAAAATAAGCAACACATATTCAACACAACATCATGCCATTAAATAAAATAGACTACCCTTGTTTCATTATTCTAACCTGAGCCTCCAACTGGGCCAGGAGTGCAGCCTGGGTGTGGGCCTGCATCTGCATTGGCAGCGGTGGGGGAAGTACAGGACACTGAGATGCCGGGACCTACGCAGCGGAAGCGTAGTGGGCCCATAACCCACAGGTCCCAGGATCGAAACCAGGCTCTGATACCAATCGCTGTGACGACCCTCCTTATACCGGTACGATTATACTAATCCACGTCGGTATAGTAAGTCTCGTCACAGTGGGACATTTACCCAACACTAACATACGATCGAGATGTTCACAAATATAAATACAGAGTAGCGGAAGAAAAGAACTACTATCTTTCATTCATCATCCACCTTTAACCATACATGATCAATATAGCGAATTAAAGAGCTAATGTCCCCATAATAAAAATGAATTCCAAAATACAAAGCTTGTCCACAATTTCATAATATTTCAATTATAATGCCTCAATTATATACTATGAAAGCAAGTACAATTATGGTGACTCCACAAAGCTACTCTCCTCGCTCGGAGTCGCTCTCCGCGGTCTCCTCCAAAGGAGTGGGGTCACCTGCTAAACCTGTACGCCGAAGCAAGGAATAAGTCTAAAAGACTCAGCAAGTAAACTCCATACACGTCACACATGCATATATCACAAGTAAGTTCTACTCTCAAATTCATAAATCAAACATATAACATGGTTGAGACAATAAAATAAACAGCCTATCATGGTATTTCTACAACTTCACAACACATGATACATGATTCATGCCATCTCAAAACCAAATACCTACCACATGCTTTCTACTCATTCCTTCACATGAGAGCTAACATTTTACATTTAAGCTACTGGGTAGCCTTCTAAGCATGGAATCTCACACACATCTAAAAGAAGAACTCCTAACATGGTTTCTACACGTTCTTGTACATGTAAGGCATCATCATAAACAATGAAGGTTGTTGTTTTGACATGAACTTAATAATTTCATAACATGAATTACAAATTTTCACTCTAACACACTTATATCACATGGTTACACATTACACATTCACATGGCCCACTTTTACACATTACACACATATACATGTTCACACTACACAATTTATACATATTCACATTTACATTTCACATTAGATGCCGTGACACATAGTCCAAACCACCATTAGAAGGACACATCACATACACAGGCCACCTAGGCAACACAGTGACAACTCTTGGACTGCGCAGACCGGGAGAAGAACTCTCTACCCTAACCAGTGGTACTTGTCCACCTCCAGAATTTCATCCTAACGCCCATAGGATTTACACATTGAACCTTCCTGTGGGGACTTTTCCACGGTACGGTTCCACAGCCCTCTATGGAAGCAGTGTCACATACGGCCCATTTTACACATTTCGGTTTTTAACACACATATATTACACAATATGACACATTACTTATAGTTTTATCATTAACACTTGGTTCAGTTTTCCTAAATCGTGGTACTACTGTTGACAGGGTTCAAACACTTCAAAATTTATACTAATCAGGTTGGGAACACCTAATCAAATCCTAATTACTTAAGCATGCATAACCATTCAATTTCGCATGGAAGTTTCACCACATAACCTACTATTACCCAAATTTCTTGAAACTTTAACCACCCACTGTTTGCAGGTTTCTGACCACACTTGCCAATTTTCACATTTTTATGAATGACATATAATTTACAGAAAATAAAATACTCATTCTTATGCCACAATTCATTCAATTATCGTGGAAGCACAACATAATTATCGGATTTGATAGGTTTAGACCTGGATCTAACATGAATGTTATCACAGAATTTTATCCGAACTTATTGCACATTACACAATTTACTGGAAATTTTTGACTAGCCTACGCATGCCCTCTATTTTCAATGCGAAATTTCAACAATTAGCATGGTCATGGAAAAATTCTCAGATTTTCAGAACAGGGACTGAGATACATATACATCACCTGAAAATTTTGGGGCAATCGAAATTTCACATAGACTACGTAAACAAAGGTCTACATGTTCAGGACCTTATCTAACATGCATTTCAAATAAATGTAATAATTCACATCATTTACCAAAATTCATCAACCATTCACAACACATTCTATTAACTACATTATGTATCATGTAAAATTTACATTATATCCTCATGCACAAAACTTCAGAAATTAGATATATAGGCAGAACAGTTTCCTGTTCTGTCTGAAGAACTTAACGGCAATGTTTGGCCGTTTAGAGGTGTTAACGGCAGCATCGTCTGCCGCCAACTGAGGATCTGACGGCAAGGGATCTTGCTGTCAAGTTCCTGTCTGTGTAAAAACACAGACCGAGCTCTGAAGAAGGGGTGAATGTGAGGATCCAGGACACGAGGAAAATCTCATAAACTCCCTAAAACCTACTGGACACATACATGGGTTACGGGGATAGGTTACTTGCCTTTTACAAAATCTCCAAAGGGATCAAATCTGGTTGAAGCTCTCCTTGGGCAGTGCCAAAAAGTCTCCTCCACAGCCTTCCCTGGTTCTAGGTCGAAGTAGCTGCCAAGCCGAGGTTGGGGAAGCCTTCTCCTTCGTCCAAACTCCCTTCCAAATGAAGTAGATCGCCAGAGGAAGCTTTGAATCGCCGGATCTGAGCTCCCAAAGTTTAGTTCTCCTCCAGTTCAGCTGGGGTTTTCTTCTCCCTTTGCAAAGAGCTAAGAGAGAGTCTTTCAGTTTGCAAGGAGAGGAAGGTTTATGGGAAAATGGCTTGGGATATCCCGTAGGGTCTGATGGGAGGGCTGAGAGCGTGGGGACATCTCCCCAATCGGTGAGCTTGCTTGCCCCAGAATTTCGGGGTCTGCTGCGCACAGAGAATCACAGAAGTAGACGTCCACATAGATGGCCGTCTACTTTAGTGTTGGCGTCCATCGACATGGACGTTGACTCATCATGGACGTCCATCCATGTTGATGCCAATTTGCTCTTCGGCCAGAGCTTAAAAACATGCAAAAAACCATGCTTACACTAATATACGCATGCATACTTAAGTAATATACATGCATACTTAAGTAATATACGCATGCTTACACTAATATACTTACATGACATATATGTAATATGATGTATACACTACTACAATATAATCAAGCAATATTTACAACTAATATACGCATGCATACTTAAGTATACCAATATAACATCGTACATAAGTATCCACATACGTATACGTGTATATATACATACAACATGACACAACACACAATAAGATAAAATGACAACTAATTCGAGGGCCTTACACCCTCTCCCCCTTAAGGAAACTTCGTCCTCGAAGTTTAAACAAAACTACTCAAACAAATGGGGATACTTTTTCTTCATCGCATCCTCAAGCTCTCAAGTAGCCTCCTCTCTTGAGAAGTTTCGCCATAGAACTTTCACCGACGCAATACTCTTGTTCTGGAGATGCTGAACCTTCGGGTCAAGAATAGCTACTGGTTGCTCCACATATGACAGATCTGGCTGAATCTCCACTGGCTCGTGACTAATCACATGGATGGATCTCGGACATACTTCCTGAGCATAGAAACGTGGAAAATAGGATGAACACTAGCTAAAGCTGGGGTTAAAGCTAGCCCATATGCCACGCTGCCCAATAGTCTGAGAATCTAATATGGGCTAATGAATCTAGGGCTTAACTTGCTATGCCGGCTAAACCTGACAACACCTCGAGTAGGTGAAATCTTCAAAAAGACATGCTCACCGACCTCGAACTGCAAATCCTTCCTCCTGTTGTCGGCGTAGCTCTTCTGCCTATCCTGTGCCGCAACAAGCCTCTTCCTAATCAACTGAATCTTATCCGAAGTCTCCTGAACTAACTTCGGACCGATCAACTACCTATCGCCGGTCTCCTCCCAACATAAAGGAGATCTACAAGGACCTTCCATACAACGCCTCAAACGGAGCATACCAATGCTCGCATGGAAGCTGTTGTTGTATGCGAACTCCACTAGAGGTAGATGACGCTCCCAATCATCCTTCCAATCCAGCACACACGCCCTCAACATATCTTCGAGCATCTAGATAGTCCTCTCAGACTGTCCATCTGTCTGGGGATGAAATGCCGAACTGAGCTTCAGCTCTGAACCTAAGGCATCCTGAACACCCTTCCACAACCTCGAAGTAAATCTTGGATCTCGATCCGAAATGATCGACTTCGACACACCATGCAATCTAATGATGCTACTTACATACAGTCTAGCCAAGCTCTCTACTGACTGCTTCTTCTTCATAGGCAAGAAATGTGCGGTCTTCGAGAATCTATCTACGACACCCAAATCGAGTCATTGCCCCATCTAGACTGAGGTAAACCCAAAACAAAATCCATCGTGACAGCTTCCCACTTCCACACTGGGATTTCCATCTTCTGCATAAGGCCAGATGGTCGTTGTCGCTCGGCCTTCACTTGCTGGCATACTAAACACCGGGATACATAATCTGCCACATCCTTCTTCATGCCAGGCACCAAAAGGACCTCTTCAAATCCTGGTACATCTTAGTGTTACCCGGATGAATAGAGAATCGCGATCTATGAGCCTCCGCTAACACATGCTCATGGACATCTACCAAATCAGGGACGGAGATAAGCAATGCCGCCTCATCACAAGCAATGCTCGCCTTGCCCACTAGCTCCTGGAGTCCAGGGTCGGCTTTCTGTTGCTCGATCACCTCATACAAAACCGAGGACCTAAGAGATAACTGAGCTACAAAAGCCTGGCATAGCGATGGCTCTAACTCAGTCAATGCACAAGCCGCATCCTCCAACATCTTCCAGTCCTACTGGAGAGATGGTCTCTCCCTACTCAGGGCATCAGCTACGACATTCGCCTTCTCAGGGTGATACTGAAGGTCGAAGTCATAGTCCTTCAAGAACTCAATCCATCTTCTCTGCCTCAGGTTTAATTCCTTTTGGGAGAAAAGATACTTCAAGCTCTTCTAATCGGTGAACACCTCAAATCCGACAACATATAGATAGTGCCTTCAGATCTTTAGTGCATGAACCACTGCTGCAAGCTCCAAATCATGAGTCGGATACTTCTTCTCATGCTCCTTCAACTGACGAGAAGCATATGCCACTACCCTTCCTTGCTGCATCAAAACGCAACCAAGGCCAATCCGAGACGCATCCGTGTAGATAGCAAAACCCTCTACACCGCTCGACAAGACTAACACGGAGCTGACGTGAGCTTAGTGTTCAACAATTGAAAACTACTCTCACACTTCTCGGACCATACAAACTTCACTCTCTTTCTGGTGAGCTAAGTCAATGGGGCGGCGATGGATGAAAATCCCTCAATGAATCGCCGATAGTAACCAGCCAAACAAGAAAACTACGAATCTCCGAAGGGGTCTTGGGGTCTCCCAATCCATAACTGCTTGGACCTTTTCTAGATCAACTGCTACACCAGCACCGGAGATAACATGCCCGAGGAAATGAACCACGCGCAACCAAAAATCGCACTTGCTGAACTTTGCGTACAGCTTATGCTCACGGAGAACCTCAAATGCTGACGGTGTGTGGCCTCATCCGGAGAGTAGACCAGCACATCATCAATGAACACTACGACAAAGCTATCTAGATACGGCATAAAAACCCTGTTCATGAGATCCATGAACGCTGCAGGGGCGTTGGTCAATCCGAAAGGAGGAACCAAAAACTCATAATGTCCATAACGGGATCTGAATGCCGTCTTGGACACATCCTCACTCCGAATCCTCAACTGATGATAACAGATCGCAAATCAATCTTAGAAAAGACTGATGCATCTTGCAACTGGTCAAACAAATCATCAATACGAGGTAAGGGATACATGTTTTTCACTGTCACTTGGTTTAGCTTCCTGTAATCGATGCATAACCTAAGTGATCCATCCTTCTTCTTTACAAATAAGACAGCTGCGCCCCAAGGGGAAACACTAGGGCGAATAAATCCCTTATCCAGTAATTCTTGCAACTGCCTCCTTAACTCGGCTAACTCTGCAGGTGCCATCCGATATGGAGCTTTCGAGATAGGAGAGGTGGCCGGAAGCAACTCTATGGTGAACTCTATCTCTCTATCCGGTGGCAATCCAGACAAATCATCGGGAAAAACGTTTGGAAAATCCTACACTACCTCGATCTCTGCAAGAGTAGGTGACTCATCAGCCTCAGGTACTAACACCACGCTGGCAAGAAAAGTGTCACAACCCTTGTTTACCATGCGCATCGCCTTCATGGAAGAGATGACTAACTTTCCTGCCAAGTTCCTTGGCAAGGGATGAGAGAACCTGTCCTCACCAGGAATGCGGAAAACAATCCTCTTCCCACGACAATCTACTAACGCATAGTGCTCCTCTAGCCAATCCAGACCAAGAATAGCATCAAGTCCTTCATCTTTATCAAGAAGAAACACCTTCTAGCACTCTATCCTCATGCACACAAGTAACGACAGAATAACTTCCCATCGATACCGTACCCGCAGGTGTGTGTACAGACAACGGGACTTCTAAATCCTCAACTCTACACCTGACTCTAGGGCTAAATGCCTAGCGAAACGCTAAGAAATGAACGACTGAGTGGCACCAGTATCAAACAAAACCCGAGCGTGCACACCTAGAAGTAAAACCGTACCTTCGGTGACATGCTCCGCCTGCTCGGCATCCTCTCGTGCTAGAGCAAACACTCGAGCTGGGGCTCGAGGCTTTCCTTGTCTTCCTGTAGCTGGCGCTGCTGCTGCTACCGCTGCTGGGGCTGGCGCTCCTCACTGGACTCTCTGCTGAAGTCTCGGACAATCTTTGATCTTGTGGTCGCGCTGTCCCGCACTTCAAGTACTTCCCCGCAATCATCCAACACTCTGTACCACCATGTGTCTTCCCGCAATGGGGACACTCCTTCTTCACACCAGGGGAACGTTGAGAAGGTATCTGTGCACTGCTGGTTTTGTTACTGGACGCTGCGGTGCATGGTACACTGCTTTCTTCTTGTCCTGCCGCTGGAACGTAGCTACAGGCCTCTTCTGCGAAGCCTTCTTCTCCTCGAGATACAGCTCCATTTCACCCTCCTTCCTACAACCAGCGCTAAGGCTCGTCCAAGGTACGATGGTCAAACGCCACTAGCCTCGTCCTCAGTGATGGCTTCAGGCCCATCACGAACTTCTTGCTTTGCTGCGCTCGTCTGTCACGATATGAGGTGCATATTTAGATAATTCTGCAAACCTGGCCTCATACTCGAGCACGGTCATGGAGCCCTGGGTCAAGGAAAGGAACTCCTGCTCCATCCTGTCCTGGATATGCTCCGGGATGAATTTGCCCGAAAGAGCCTCACGAACTCGTCCCAAGCCATGTCAATAGCTCCGTCCTCAAATCGGGTACGCAGTAAGGAAGCCCACCACACATCAGCTCTCTCCTGTAGCACAATCTTCATAAGCACCCACTAAAATTCTAACTTAACAGGATATACAGCATATAAAACTAACACATACATGTAGCATATAGGTGGCTAAAGTAACCTTATCCTCGTCTGCACACCTAACAGCCCGGAAGATCTTCTCGATCTCCCTCATCCAGTTATCAGCTAGCAATGGGTCTCTCCCCCTTAAAAGAGGGTGGCAACATCCTCTTGAATCTTTCCATGATGGAAGGTCCACCATGGTCCTGAGCTGGAATTTGAGCCTGCTACAACAAACAATAAGCAACACATATTCAACACAACATCATGCCATTAAATAAAATAGACTACCCTTGTTTCATTATTCTAACCTGAGCCTCCAACTGGGCTTGGAGTGCAGCCTGGGTGTGAGCCTGCGTCTGCATGGCCTACACTAGACCCTACATGAACACTCCATAATCCACTGGCGGCGGTGGGGGAAGTACAGGACCCTGAGCCGCGAAGCCATGGCTGCAATAATTTCAGCCACTATTAGAGCTATGTTAATTTACTCCTAACCTTTTCTTATCTATTTTTCATTCATTATTATCTTCTACCATGTGTGGACATTCTATAAAGATTAGCATGTAATGAGGATGATGACTTATGTATATTTATGTACTATCTCAATCGATGGGCTTTGATACCATTTGTGACGACCCAACCAGCAAACTAGCCCAACAACTGTGCTAGTTGCTAGACTTCCCAGGAAGGTCACCCATCTTGGGACTACTCCCAACTGAGCACGCTTAACTTCGTAGTTCTTTCCTACTTGAGCTCTGAAAATGACTAGTCCGAGTTGTTGGTAGTCTGCTGATTTAGTCCATTTAACATATTCTTATATGGGGCATTACAATCTACCCCTCTTATATAAGCGACGTCCTCGTCGCTACTTCACATATAGCACACCATCAAACACCAGGCGAGCAGGATTCTAGAGGTGGCCCCCATAGGCTCAAGAGGTGGCTCCCACTATGTAGCACTTTGCACCATTATGGCCTCAATAGTGGCTCCCATAGCGTAGCACTTTGCCCTATGTGGCACTTAGTTCCTGCACTTCCGGCTAGGCAAGGCTCTGATACCAATCGCTGTGATGACCCTCCTTATACCGGTACGATTATACCAATCCACGTCGGTATAGTGAGTCCGTCATAGTGGGACATTTACCCAACACTAACATACGATCGAGATGTTCACAAATATAAATACAGAGTAGCGAAAGAAAAGAACTACTATCTTTCATTTCATCATCCTCCTTTAACCATACATGATCAATATAGCGAATTAAAGAGCTAATGTCCCCATAATAAAATTAATTCCAAAATACAAGTTTGTCCATAATTTCATAATATTTCAATTACAATGCCTCAATTACATACTATGAAAGCAAGTACAATTATGGTGACTCCACAAAGCTACTCTCCTCGCTCGGAGACGCTCTCCGCAGTCTCCTCCAAAGGAGTGGGGTCACCTGCTAACCTGTACGCCGAAGCAAGGAATAAGTCTAAAAGACTCAGCAAGTAAACTCCATACACGTCACACATGCATATATCACAAGTAAGTTCTACTCTCAAATTCATTAAATCAAACATATAACATGGTTGAGACAATAAAATAAACAACCTATCATGGTATTTCTACAACTTCACAACACATGATACATGATTCATGCCATCTCAAAACCAAATACCTATCACATGCTTTCTACTCATTCCTTCACATGAGAGCTAACATTTTACATTTAAGCTAACCGGGTAGCCTTCTAAGCATGAATCTCACACACATCTAAAAGAACTCCTAATGGTTTCTACACATTCTTGTACATGTAAGGCATCATCATAAACATATGAAGGTTGCTGTTTTGACATGAACTTAATAATTTCATAACATGAATTACAAATTTTCACTCTAACACACTTATATCACATGGTTACACATTTACACATTCACATGGTCCACTTTTACACATTACACACATATACATGTTCACACTACACATTTACACATATTCACATTTACATTTCACATTAGATGTCATGACACATAGTCCAAACCACCATTAGAAGGACACATCACATACACATAACACATAGATGCCACCTAGGCAACACAGTGACGACTCTTGGACTGCGCACACCGGGAGAAGAACTCTCCACCCTAACTAGTGGTGCTTGTCCACCTCCAGGATTTCATCCTAATGCCATAGGATTTACACATTCAACCTTCCCGTGGGGACTTTTCCACAGTACGGTTCCCAGGCCTCTATGGAAGCAGTGTCACACACGGCCCATTTTACACATTTTAGTTTTTAACACACACATTTACACAATATGACACATTACTTCTAGTTTTATCATTAACACTGGTTCAGTTTTCCTAAATCATGGTACTACTGTTGACAGGGTTCAAACACTTCAAAATTTACACTAATCAGGTTGGGAACACCTAATCAAATCCTAATTACGTTAAGCATGCATAAACCATTCAATTTCGCATGGAAGTTTCACCACATAACCTAATGTTACCCAAATTTCATGAAAATTTAACGACATACTGTTTGCAGTTTTCTGACCACGCCTCCAAATTTTCACATTTTTCTGAATTACATATAATTTACAGAAAATAAAACACTCCTTCTCATGCCACAATTCATTCAATTATCGTGGAAGCACAACATAATTATCGGATTTGACAGTTTTTAGACCTGTATCTAACATGAATGTTATCACAGAAATTTTATCTGAACTTATTGCACATTACACAATTTACTGAAATTTTTGACTAACCTACACATGCCCTCTATTTTCAATGCAGAATTTCAACAATTATCATGGTCATGGAAAAATTCTCTCGATTTTCGGAACAGGGACTGACATACATATACATCACCTGAAAATTTTGGGGCAATCGAAATTTCACATGGACTACGTAAACAAAAAGGTCACATGTTCAGGACCTTATCTAACCTGCATTTCAAATAAATGTAATAATTCACATCATTTACCAAAATTCATCAACCATTCCAACACATTCTATACTACATTATTATCATGTAAAATTTACACTATATCCTCTTTTTTTTTTTTTGGTCGGTCAACCAAAGAGAATCAATTAATAAATGAAGGAAATGTACAAAGAACAAGATGGGTTAAGAAACCCATGACCCGAAATAAGAAAGTAGAAGATGACACTACAAGCCAGTGACTATCTTCTATAAAGATCCAGAAGGACAACCAAAGTAGAACTCTACAAAGCAATTTTTACATGAATATTGAATCTCTTGCATAAATAGTTAGACCGACCAGAAAGGCTGTTATTGTAAGTGGTAGCTTCAACACATCTCCGAACATCCTGAATGATGGATAAAGTAATGTGAATGGCAGAAGTGCAAACTCCCTCAAAAGTTCTAGTGCATCTTTCTTTCCAAATCCACCAAATTGTAGCCCGAAATAGAAGTCGAGCCAAGCAAGTACCGAAACCATCTTTATGGAAACTATTTGTAAGAGAATGCAGTTCCTGGAGGATTGATGAGCGAGGCGACCTGTGGATGTTCAATCTATGGAGAATCGCGCTCCACACCTCAGAAGAATAAGGGCATTGAAAGAAGAGATGGTCTTCAGATTCTTCAGAAAGACAGCAAAGGATACATCTGCTAGGAATTTGAAAACCCCGTCTCCTTAGATTATTAATGTTGGAAGTTTATGTATTATAGCTTGCCAACAAGTGAGAGAGAACTTCTGAACCGTCGGCCTCTTCCAAACCCAATCCGCCCAGCCCACTTTCTGATGCTGGTCTCTTAGAATATTCCATACCTCCTAGTACTGAACTTGCCATGATTCCAAATAATAGCATCACTTTGAGAGATATGAACATTCTGAATCAAAGGGAAGATGTCAAACATTTCAATGGAAGTCGGCGGCGGTAAGTTCCAATGGTCATTAATAATGAAAGCCGCGCAAGTGATTTTTGTGTTAATACCAAGATGCTGGCGAATGCTGTCCCCGATCATCATATGAATACTTTTCCCGCGGATCCAAGGGTCATATAGAAAGCTCAACTGGCTGCTACTACCGACCTTGAATGTAATGTGTTCAAGTAACCAATGCCGCTGCTTAAGAATAGATTTCCAGCTGAAGAGAAATGAGATTTTTGCTGAATAGTCCATATGGATTCTTTCTTAAGGTACCTCTCATGCACCCATTTTATCCACAAAGAGTCATGATTCTGTAAGATGTTCCACAGGTTTGTAATAGCACACGCCATGTTCCAATCAGATATCCGCCTAATACCCAAGCCGCCTTCTCCCTTAGGCCTACAAATATCTCTCCAGCTAATCATTGAATGGTGTTTTGAGAGGAGGATCCCTGCCAGTAGAACTTGCAAAGAATTTGCTCAATTTCATGAATGATAGCCGAAGGGAGAAGGAAGGAAACTGACCAGTAAATAGTAGGCTGACAGAACAGACTTAATGAGCTCCAGTCTCCCCGCTCTTGAAAGCAGCTTAGTTTTCCAGGATTCGATTCTCTGCTTGATTTTGTCAATAATCGGTTGACAGTGTTTTTTCTTTAGGGAACTGCTCACCAAAGGAAGGCCTAAGTAAGGGGTTGGGAGATGCCCGATCGGAATGTGGAGAGCTTCCTGAATGGCCATTTTGTTTTTGACTTTGCCTCCAATATATAACCTACTCTTTTCAGTATTTAGCTTAAGCCCAGAGTAGTGATAGAACTCATGAAGAAGATTGTTAATAGTGATAGCTGAAGCAACCTCGTCCTTGAAGAAGATGATAAGATCATCTGCGAACACAAAGTGGGAAATTGGAAGAATACCAGCAGAGGGAACTTTGATCTTCTTATTCCGAACAGCATCTTCAATAAGGCAGGTGAAACCTTCCATGACTATGGTGAAAAGATAGGGAGACATGGATCTCCTTGGCGAATACCATTTGAGCTTTTAAAGAATCCTTCTGGGCTACCATTAACCAAAACAGAGAATTTTGAAGTTTCCAAACAACACTGAATCCAGTGAATCCAGTTCTCAGGAAATTGCATTTGCTTCATCATATAGTAAATAAACTCCAGGAGACAGAGTCAAAGGCCTTACAAAGGTCCGCTTTGAGACAGATACGAGTACCTTTGTGTTTAGAATGCAAATCCTTTGCCAGATCATTAGCAAGAAGAATATTACTTTGAATTTTTCTTCCAGGTATGAAGGCAGCCTGGTGAGGACTTATCACAGTAGAGAGGACCATTTTCATACGATCTGCCATCAACTTGGTGATTACCTTGTAAATGAAGTTGCAAAGAGAGATGGGACGAAATTGATCAAGAGATTCAGCATTTTTCTTCTTGGGGACCAAGGCAATGAAAGTAGAATTAATCTGACTTTCCCATTGTCCTTTTTCAAAAAAGGATAAAACCGCCTTGGAGAATAATCTCCAACAATCTCCCAGCAGCTAGTAAAAAACTCAGCAGTGAAACCATCAGGACCAGGGCTTTTATCCTTAGGAGAGCAGAAAACCACTTGACGAACATCCTCCAGAGTAAAAGGAATATTTAGATTAGTGATGTCCTCATCACTTAGACAGGAGCGGACTTGAAGAGAAGGCTGTCGCTTATCATGATCTTGGTTAAGTAAATCAGAGTAAAAGGTAAGAGCATGACCTCTAATATCTTCTTCAGAAGTAAGAATAGTTCCATCTCTTGATTTGCAATGCTTGATAGAATTATGAATCCTTCTAGCTGTATAGCCGCATAGAAAAATTTTGTGTTAGAGTCCCCAAGACTGAGCCATTGCTGTTTAGATTTTTGCTTTGCATACATCTCTTCATTCTCCAAAGCTTTAAGATAATCATTTCTGCATGCCTTCTCACGATCATGAATGGTTCCATCAAGAGGATTGTCCGCCTGCATTTTCTGATATGAAGAAGGGCAGCCCGAGTTGAGGAGGTAGCAGAGTTGATATCCCCAAACTCCTTTTTATTCCAGTCTTTAAGAGCCAGCTTAACCAGACGAAGTTTTTTGCAAACTTGGTAAAGAAAAGCCTTTACATCAGTGGACCAAGCATTTTGAACAACTGAAAGAAAGTTATCATGAGATGTCCACATATTAAAGAACTTAAAGGGTCGAGGTTTGCCATTGGACTGGTTCTTCAAATTCAGATTGACTAGAAGCAAAGAATGGTCCGAAATGGACATACTCTCATAATGTAACAGTGCATTCTCATAGTTCCTAATCCATTCTGGATTGATTAGGACTCTGTCCAGACGAGCAGATATACCTGAGTACCTTTTTTCATGTTACACCAAGATAACTGGTTGCCTGTGTGAGGCATATCAATAAGAGATGTAGCTTCAACAAAATCTTGGAAATCATGCAATTGAGAGGCAACAATAGTCCTTCCACCCTTCTTCTCGTCCGGAAATCTAACAGTATTAAAATCTCCCAAGGTAATCCATGGAGCAAATATATTGTGGGAAAGATGTTGCAAATCTTGCCAAAGAATACGACGGTCATGCACAAAATTGGAACCATAAATCGCAGTAAGCACCATAGATTCATTAGATCTGGGGTTTGTGCACTTAACATGGATAAACTGAGTGCTCTCGGAAAGAAGAGTAATTGTCACTAAATTCGGGTTCCACAGGATCCAAATGCGCCCCCTCCAAGAACTATTGTAATTATGCAGAGCTTCCGAATTAGGCCAAATAAATTGCTTGACAGTTTCAAAGTTATTGAATCTGATCTTTGTCTCACAAAGAATGGCAATACCACATTTAAAATGATGCAATTCTTTTTTTACCGCTAACTGCTTTGCCTTATTATTCATACCTCTTACATTCCAGCAAACAATTTTCATGGTTATTGTTTTGAGTGAGGAATCCTAGACCGAGGTTTATTTCGGTCTAATTTTTGTATCCGATCCACGTCCTTGAGTTTAGACGTATCAAAGGTGACATCAGGGCGGTGGTGGATATTTGACAATTTACCTTGTATATAGACTTCTTTCTCTTTAGAAACCCGCTGCTCAGCTTTAGAAATAGGCGCATGATTACAGAGATCGTGGGGACGAGAAGATTGCATGGAGGCGGTGAGCTTACCTGTAGCCCCAAGAAGAATCAAACGCAGGCTGGCTACTACCTTTTATATGATTTGTTAGAGAAAGCAAATCTTCTGTACACGCTCCAATGGTGATATCGTCATGGAAGGAAGAGCCGGATTTATGCTAACTGATTTAGCCACCGTGGCTCGCAAGTCCAAGGCAATAGAATCTTCAGAAAGAAGAAATCCCGGATTTACACCAGCGAAAGTGGTCACCGTAGAATCACAGACAATATCCTCGATTATCACAGCTTGTGGAGACCTTTCTCGGTTTGCAGGATCTTCAGAAGATACTGGCCTGCAATTAGTTACCTCATCATCCGTGGAGACAATACCAATTTTCTTTATTCTCCCAGGCTTAGGTGGGAGGCTGGGATCCGGATTTATGCTAATAGCAAGAGATTTGTCAGCCACCGTTGTTCCCAGAACCAGTTCA
The DNA here is from genome assembly GCA_014218235.1 of Colocasia esculenta. Classification (NCBI taxonomy): domain Eukaryota; kingdom Viridiplantae; phylum Streptophyta; class Magnoliopsida; order Alismatales; family Araceae; genus Colocasia; species Colocasia esculenta. The sequence goes on along the minus strand of CM024762.1, from coordinate 93,793,629 downwards.
TTCGAAGAAGGAAGTAAGTTGCACTCGACATCTTTGGAACCCGAAGAATCTGCTGATTTGTTAGCCGCCGAGCTCCCCACATAGCTTCAACCTCCAGTCTCTGAACTGTATCATGCACCAAACTGTGAGCTAGACCATCACCATCTGCTACACTATCATCAGTAACTTGATCACTGAGAACATCAAACTGGTTTGGCCACAGAATAGCTTCCATCATAACCGGTTTACACCAATAGCACTGGCCGAGCGATTCATGCTATTAGTCACCGAGAAATATTTGAATCCTTCATACCCTGATCAGCAGTACAAGTAATCGCCAAAGTGTCCGAAGCAATGGGATCTTTCGTAGTGACTGGGTCACTGACATTAGAAAGCTGGATTTCCACTGGAACATCTGAAACTTTCTTAAGACGCCATTCACGCCTAGATGGACGAACTGGAGGACTCCTCTCCCGATGAGAAGTTAACGAACAAGATCCAGAGCCCGCCATGTTGGTGCGGTGGTCTCCCCCCCTGCCAAATGGAGGGGGGGAGACGGGAGGGCGCGGGATCGATCCCGCGCCCTCTCCTCATTTGTCCCCCTCCCCACCCATCACATTACCGATCAAAAAAAAAAAGAACAAGATCCATCAGGGTGGCCAAAGGAAGAGCAAACAGAACATGATTTCGGTTGCCATTCGTAATTTACCAGAACAACTTCGGTATCCCCCGTATCATGCAGAACTGTAATCTCAGAAGGATATTCGAAGTCGGAAGAGATGAGAATACAAATTCTGGCGAAAGCAAGTCTTTTCCTGGAGGCAGTCATCTTATCCATGAAAAGAGGCTTTCCAAGGACACTCCCCATCTTACTCAAGAAGTATGGGACCAAGATGAAGAGGGAGGTTGGGGAAGGAGATCCACAGAGGGATAGAAGTAAGCATCGCCTTCTCCATCTTGACATCCCTATTCCAACGTTGGATGATGAAAGGATGACCACGGATGTGCCAAAAACCTTCCAGAACCAACTGCATGTCTTCTTCCAATGCAAAAACACAGACAAAGAAAACACCAAGACGCAAGTGAAGATCGTAGCTACCTTTGGGTTTCCATTGCTTGTCTATGAAACTCTTGAGAGGGTTATACGCTGCTTTGATCCCCACAATATAACCGACAACAGCAAACTTCCACATACTAGCCAGGTCTTCCGAATCTTGAGAACTATAAGATGCAACAGGTCGCTCCCATGCAAAACAGGTTCAACGAAGTTCAGACTCAACCTGCATTCGTGCTGAGAAGATGATGCTCCTGCGAAGAGTTCATTCCACGCTTTCTTAGAAGAGGAGACCATTTGCACCGGAATTCTAGAGGTGGAGCGTCCACGGTCTCCCCACGAGAGGGAAGACGACGAGAAGGTAGGCGGGCAGGAAGATCTTGTGAGGAACCAGGTTCTGACCCAGTTCTCTCGCGACCTTCACGGTGCATCAGCGGACATCGAAGTCTCCACCGAAGGAAGAGACTGATGTCCTAATGCATCCCCCTCCATAGCCCCTCCTCACCGCAGGAAGGACCGAGCAGCGGCAGAGGCCCCCCCACCGCCTGAGGGCGGAGAGCCCGGCGAACCACCAGACCCGCACTTCCTCAGAGCTTCTCTCTCTAGGAAACTAAGAGAGAGAGCCCGGCGAACCACAAGATGGCTCAGAAAACCAATTTACACTAATCCTCATGCGCAAAACTTCGGAAATTAGATATATAAGGTAGAACAGTTCCTGTTCTGTCCTGAAGAACTTAACGGCAATGTCTGGCCGTTTAGAGGTGTTAACGGCAGCATCGTCTGCCGCCAACTGAGGATCTTGACGGCAAGGGATCTTGCCGTCAAGCTCCTTACTGTGCAAAAACACAGACCGAGCTCTGAAGAAGGGGTGAATGTGAGGATCCAGGACACGAGAAAATCTCATAAAATCCCTAAAACCTACTGGACCACATACATGGGCTACGGGGATGGGTTACTTACCTTTTACAAAATCTCCAAAGGGATCAATCTGTTGTTGAAGCTCTCCTTGGGCAGTGCCAAGAAGTCTCCTCCACAGCCTTCCCTCGGGTTCTAGGTCGAAGTAGCTGCCAAGCCGAGGTTGGGGAACCCTTCTCCTTCGTCCAAACTCCCTTCCAAATTAGTAGATCGCCGGAGGAAGTTTTGAATCGTCGGATCTGAGCTCCCAAAGTTCAGTTCTCCTCCAGTTCAGCTAGGGTTTTCTTCTCTCCTTTGCAAAGAGCTAAGAGAGAGTCTTTCAGTTTGCAAGGAGAGGAAGGTTTATAGGAAAATGGCTTGGGATATCCCGTAGGGTTGATGGGAGGGCTGAGAGCCGTTGGGGACATCTCCCCAATCGGTGAGCTTTCTTGCCCCCAGAATTTCGGGGTCTGCTGCGCACAGAGAATCACAGAAGTAGACGTCCACATAAATGGCCGTCTACTTTAGTCTTGGCATCCATCGACAATGGACGTTGACTCATCATGGACGTCCATCCATGTTGACGCCAATTTGCTCTTCGGCCAGAGCTTAAAAATATGCAGAAAACCATGCTTACACTATAACTTACATGCCATATATGTATATGATGTACACACTACTACAACATATAATCAAGTAATATTACAACTAATATACGCATGCATACTTATATACCATATAGCATCGTACATAAGTTCCACATACGTATGAGATATAACATACACACGACTCAACACAATAAGATAAAATGACAACTAATTCGAGGGCCTTACACTTGTCCACCTCCAGGATTTCATCCTATGCCCATAGGATTCTAACACATTGAACTTTCCCGTGGGGACTTTTCCACGGTACAGTTCCACAGCCCTCTATGGAAGCAGTGTCACACACGGCACATTTTACACATTTTCCCGTTTTATACACAGTTCTCACACATTGGACACATGACTTACATTTCACCACTGGCACATGATTCAGTTTTTCCTAACATGATGCTACTATTAATAGAGTTTAACACTTAGGAATCTACACTAATCATGTTGAGAATTTCATTAACAATCATATCCACAATAAGCATACTTTAATAACTAAATTTCACATGGAAATTTCACAACCTCATCTACTGTTGCCCAAATCATACGAAATTTTAAACACATGTTGTTGGCAGGATTCAGATCACACATGCACATTTTCATTTTCTGAGCTACATTGATTTTACAGAAATTAAAATACACATTCACATGCCATTCATAAAGTAGTTTATCATAGAAGCATAGTGTCAAGGTCGGATTTAATAGTTCACTAACCTGAATCTAACATTCATATTATCACATGAATTTTCCCCGAATTATCAAGCATCATACAATTTACTGAAATTTTAAAACATCCAACACATGCTCCTATTTTTCCATACAGAAATTATAACAAATAGCATGGTCATGGGAAAATTCCCAAATTTTCAGAACTAGGACTGACATACATGCACATCACTCAACAATTTTATGGCACTGAAATTTCGCAGGGATCATATGAACAGAACTCTGCCACATTCAAGGTCATCTAATATGCATTTCACATATACCTAACAATTTATACTAATTGCAGAAATACATAGAATCTCACAAACACATTCCATTATCTATATTACATAACATATATGTTTACAATATATCCTCATGCGAAGGAAATCCGAAAATAGTCATATAGAAGGAAGAACAACTCTTTTTTTTTGGTCGGTCAACCAATGAAATAAATTAATTAATGAAAAGAACAAAGTACAAATAAGTAACAAATGGGAAGACATGTCACCACAAGCCGATGACTGCCCCCATAACACAAGGAGAAACTAAGAGCATTGTGACACCACACTTTAGTGACTACAATGCATTATTAAGATGGATATTGAATCTCCTACAAAGGACTTTTGACCGACCAGAAATAACGCCATTACAAGGCATAGCCTCAATACAACTTCTCACATCATTGATAATGGATAGAACAGTATGCATATAGGAAGTGTTATATCTTCAAAGATCCTGCTACATCTCTCCTCCAGATCCACCAAATAGCAGCTCTAAATAGAAGTCTGGCTAATGAGGTACCAAAACCATCTGTTTTGAAGCTCATTCTCAGCGCATGCATTTCCTCCAGAATGGAACGCGAGGAGGACGGTTGATGTTTAAGCGATGAAGAATTTCCCCCCAAACCGAGTTAGAATACGGACACATAAAGAACATATGGTCCTCACTTTCCTCAGCATTACAGCATAGAATACATCTGCTGGGCATATGGAATCCACGTTTTCTGAGATTAGAAATAGTAGGAAGCTTATGCATAATGGTCTGCCAACAAGTGATGGAAAATTTCTGAATGGCGGGAGCTTTCCAGACCCAATCATCCCATCCAACCTTCTGGTGATGCTCTCGAAGCATATTCCAAACATTTTTCACACTAAAGTTACCATAGTTCCAGCATATGTCATCTGTATTATGAATAGTAGTCTGGTAGATAAGGGCCAAATGTCAAACATTTCAACCGATGTAGGTGGTGGAAGAGTCCACTGGCCGTTTCTTATGAAGGAAGAACATAAGATGTTGTTGTGGAGACCAAGAACTTGCCTTACCCGATCACCAGCCAGCATGAATATACTTTTCCCTTTGATCCACGGGTCATAGAAGAAGCTGATTTGGCTGTTGTTGTCACCCACTTTATAAGTAATATGCTGCAATAACCAATTACGTTGCCTCAAGATCCCCTTCCAAGCTATAGAATGGTAACTTTTCTGCTTGAATGTCCAAATGGAGTCCCGCCTCAAATATCTTTGCTTCACCCAGCGAACCCAAAGAGAGTTGGAGTTGTGGAGGATGTCCCAAAGATTGAGAGTTGCACATGCAAGATTCCAATTTTAACCTCCGAATGCCTAGACCACCTTCAGATTTCGGAGTACAAATGGTTTTCCAACTTATCATATGAGGAGATCGGTTGGAGGAATGACCATTCCAATAGAAATTGGAAAGAATACTTTCGATTTCCTTAATAGTTCCACTTGGTAGAATAAAGGAAACTGACCAATATATAGAGAAAGAGGATAGCACCGATTTGATTAGTTCCAATCTACCGGCTCTTGAAAGCAGGTGGGTGCGCCAGGATTCGATTCTTCTTTTTATCTTCTGAATAATCGGTTGGCAATGGAGTTTCTTCAAAGAAGAGCTGACAAGAGGAAGCCCCAAATAGTTTGCAGGGAGTTTACCTTGAGGAACATTCAACTCGGACTGAATTGCTCTTTTATGCTTCACATGGCCACCAATGTATAATCTGTTTATTGTGTTTAGTTGAAGACAGAGAAAGCATAGAATTTTGAAGAAGCCGGTTTATAGTAATAGCAGATCGAACATCATCTTTGAAGAATATGATGAGGTCATCGGCAAACACAAAGTGGGATATGGGTAATGAACCCGCAGTAGGAACTTTGAGAGACTTATCTTGGACTGCAGCCTCAATAAGACATGTAAGGCCTTCCATGACAATTGTGAAGAGGTACGGAGATAAAGGATCTCCCTGGCGGATACCATTAGAACTCTTGAAGAAGCCCTCCGGGCTACCATTTACAAGAACAGAGAACCTGGCAGACTCTAAGCATCTGCGGATCCAAACTATCCACAAGGGAGGAAATTTCATTTTGTTCATCATGTAGTAGATAAAATCCCAGGAGACTGAGTCAAAAGCTTTGCACAAGTCAGCTTTCAGACAAATACTGTTCCCCTTACTCTTAGAGTGCAAATCTTTAGCCAGGTCGTTTGCCAGAAGGATATTACTCTGAATTTTCCTCCCTCGTATAAAGGCCGTCTGGTGTTGGCTAATGATAGAAGGGAGGACAAGTTGCATCCGGTTTGCCATCAGCTTAGTAATCACCTTATAAATGAAGTTGCATAGAGATATAGGGCGAAAGTGATCAAGAGACTCGGCATCAGATTTTTGGGAACCAAGGCAATAAAAGTAGAATTAATCTGCTTCTCCCAAGAACCCTCATGAAAAAAAGAAAGGATAGCCGTGAGACAAGATCCCCCACAATGTCCCACGCAGAGGTAAAGAATTCCATAGAAAATCCGTCCGGCCCAGGGCTTTTGTCCCTGGGACAGCTGAAAACCACCTTACGAATCTCTTCCATATTAAAGGGGTGCATGAGAGTAGCAACTTCAGAGTTAGATAGAGTAGTCTGAACTTGAAAAGTAGGTAGACTACGATCATGAGGCTTGTTTAGCGAGAATAGTAATACGATAGAGCATGAGATCGGATCTCTTCTTCACCATGCACAACAGTACCATCACTCGTTTTGCAGCTTTTGATCAGATTGTGAACTCTTCTTGACTTGATAGCAGCATAAAAGAACTTTGTATTTGAATCACCAAGGGACAACCATTGTTGTTTAGACTTTTGCTTAGCAAACATCTCCTCTTTTTCCAAAGCTTGAAGGTAAGCTATACGACACTTATTCTCCTTGTCATGAATCATGGCATTGTTAGAATCATCCGCAAGAAGTTGCTGGAAATGGATGAGCTCGTCCCTAGCTTTTGAAGAGTTAGTCTGGACGACTCCAAAAACTTTTTTGTTCCAGTCCTTCAAGGCACTTTTAACAAACTTAAGCTTTTGACAAATTGATAAAGCAGAGAGCCATTAACATGCTTATTCCAGGCATCATAAACTACCGTTTGATAGGTAGGGTGAGAAGTCCACATATTGAAGAATTTGAAAGGCTTGGCTTAGAATAGCTACTAGCATCATTAGTCTTGACCAGAAGCAAGGAATGATCTGAGACCGTCATATTTTCATAGTATAGAGTTCCATCCTCATAAGAATTAGTCCAGTAGGAATTAATAAGAACTCTATCCAGACGAGCTAAGATACGCTGACATCCACTTTCCTGTTGCACCAAGATAGAGTATTCCCAGAGTGGGGCATGTCTAGCAGCTTTGCGTCATCCAGGAACTCTTGGAAATCTGACAGTTGCTAGTAGTGAGAATAGATCGACCTCCTTTTTTCTCATGAGGGAAACGAACCGTGTTAAAGTCGCCCAGAATAATCCACGGTTGAGTGATAGAAAGAGAGAGAGTTGAGAGATCACTCCAAAGATTCTTCCTTTCTCCATGCAAATTGGAACCATAAATGGCAGTAAGAATGAAACTATCATTGGACTTCCTGTTGGTGCACAGCACATGGATAAATTGAGGACTCTCCTGAATGAGAGTTAAAGAGAACAAGTCATGCTTCCAGATAATCCACACCCTACCCTTCGGGGAACTATTATAATTATGCATTATACTGACTTGAGGCCCGAAAAACAGCTTCACCTGATCAAATTTAGAATCTCTGATCTTGGTTTCACAAAAACAGAAATGTCACTCTTGTAGTTATTTATCTCCTTCTTAACCGCAAGCTTCTTAGATCGTCTATTCATGCCTCGAACATTCCAAGAGATGATATGCATGGCTAGAATTTTTGTGACTTACCCTTCGGTCGTCCCTTGGACCGACCAACCATAAACACCCTGTCCACGTCCTTTAACTTTGAAGTATCAAAGTTGGAGTCCAAAGATAATGGAGAATCTGAAGATGGATTAGGTACTGGAGACCTACTAAAATTTCCCCGATCACGATGAGGATGTAAAGGAATGTTGGTTTCCTTAACCAACGTAGAAAGTAACCCCTCCTCCCTATTTCCTTCGAGGCATTGAGACTTAGCAGAGAAAGGATCCGGGTTACTAACAACCACCGGAGGGAATCCCTCTTTCCCAAGAATGCTATTATTTACTTCCCTTCCGCTGTAAACAATAGATGTAGTAACAACAGTAGATTTAGCAGTAACACCATAATCTTCCCTGATATTATTTGCATGAGAATCCTGGGCCAGCGAAGTTTGCATGGAACTTGGCATGCACTTATCACCTTTGACTGTCTTTTCTTTGGTTTGAGTAGCCACCGTGGCGAAATCGGATTTACGCTAGCTGGAAATATAGACTTGCATGAAGTAACACAAGTATCTTTGGATTGGAAATTTGCAGGAGTAGGAAGTAAAGCCATCACATTAGTATCTTCTGCCACCGTCGCACCATTAGAAGGAATAGATGCCGGATTTATGCTAGAATAAAAGGTTTCCTTGTTCACAGTATCCGTAGAATCTGATGCTTCTTCTGTGTGCTGTTGAATAAGTAATCTTTGCGTATCCACTCCATCAGAGGTAAGCTTCTGCTTAGAATTAGTAGCCACCGTGGAAATCGGATTTACGCTAGCTGGAGGTGCACTCTTGCATGAAGTACCACAAGGATCCTTAGCGTGGAAATCCCCAGAAGTAGAAAGAGAGGAAATAGCATTAGTATCTCCTGCCACCGTTGCACCGAAGGAAGAAGATGATGTCGGTTTTATGCAGGAATCAAAGTTTGCCATATCTGCAGAATTCATTGAATCCGAAGAATCTGCCATATGTTGTATAATAGCTATGCTTCGCATATCCACACCATTAGACGGAAGCTTCTGCTTAGAATTAGCAGTCACCGAAGCAGTGTAGGAAGGCAGGCTGTGAGTTCGAGCATCACTTGGCAGTCTGACGTCAGCCAACGCCACCGTCGCAACGTGCATGCCATTGCATGGCTCTGTTGCCGGATTTACGCTAATAGAAGTAGACAGGACTTCAAACCTATTACCTGTAGTGGTACCTGGTGACTCAACTCGTGAGTCAGTAACTCGTGAGTTTTGAACCTTCAAGTTACCTGAATTTGCAGAAATCTTGGGTCGCCATTGCAATTGAAAATTTTTGGACTTATCCTCCGTAGCTTCTCCCGGAGTGCAGGTACCTTCTTGATGGCCAAATGAGGAGCAGATAGAACATGGTCTTGGTCTCCATTCATACTCAATATCAACTACTTCTGTGTCCCCAGAGTCATGAAGAACTGTGACAGTTGAAGGAAACGAATACTCAGAGGAAATGAGAATACATACCCGAGCATAAGAAAACCTTTTCCTGGATGCAGTGAGTTTATCCATGAATAGAGGGGTACCGAGAACACTAGCAATCTTGCTCAATGAGGAATGAGACCATAAATGGAGAGGGAGGTTTGGAAGAATAATCCACAAGGGAATAGAAGAAAGCATGGCCTTCTCTTGTTTCGAATCACGAGTCCATCTTTGCACTATGAATGGGTGTCCCCGGATATGCCAATAACCGTCAAGAACGTTTTGCATGTCCTCCTCCAAGGAGAAACTACATACAAAAAAACCTCCTTTGCGCATATGAAGCTCATAACTTCCTCTCGGCTTCCATTGGTTATCTATGAAGATTTAAGAGGAGTGTAAACAAGTGACAAACCTACAATATAACCAACCACAGTGAACTGCCAAGCTTGCACCAGTTCAAGCGAGTCACTTGCATTAATGGAGGCGACTGGGCAATCGCCAAGCAGAGAAGGCGTGATGAAGGATAGTCGGAGTCCAGAACTCGTAGACGAGGACGAAGAGACACCGGAGAAGAGCTCGCTCCAAGCTTTCTTCGTGGAAGAGACCACAGGCGGGGGAGCTTGAGAACTGCCTCTTCCCCTTGAACGACCCCGGGACCTGCTACGAAGACGTGGATGGGCTGAAACACCTTGTGAGGATCCTGTTCTCAGAACCGGGTCACTCGCGGTGTTTACAGGAGCACCAGTGGTAGCCTTCCTTCCTCCATCAACAAGAGGAGGAAAACTTCCGGATGTACCTCCCACGACAGCCTCCATAGCCAGCAGCCAAGGGTCACGGACGGAGAAGGATCCCCCCCCACCACCAAAAGGCGGGGGGTTAGGGTGAACCAGAGATCCAACCGGCCACACAAATCTCAGAGCTTCTCTCTCTAGAGAAAACTAGAGAGAGAGAGAGTACATGCCGTGGTGCGCTTGAGATCATGAAGGAAGAACAACTCACTGTTTGCAAACTATTATTCACAAAATAATTAGCCCAAATCAAGCTGCCTTCATCAAAGGAAGATCAATCCAAGACAACATTCTCATCACCAATGATATTGCCAAAGACCTTCACTCCAAATCAAAAGGTAATATTATGTGTTTTAAAGCAGATCTAAAAAAGGCTTTTGATTCGCTGAACAAAGACTTCATTTGTTATATGATGACCAAGATGGGTTTCCCGAAAAATGGATGGATTAACTGGATAAGGAATTGTATTGAGAATCCTACTTATTCAGTTCTTCTTAATGGTTCCCCCACGGGATCTTTAATGGCAACAATGGGGTTCGGCAAGGAGATCCTTTATCTCCCTACCTTTTCACTATTGCCATGGAAGAGTTATCCTGCCTCATGGAGGATGTTGTTCAAAAAGGTAACATTAAGGTTCCTAAGGCTGGTAATATGAAGCTTTCTCATGTGTTTTTTGCTGATGACCTGATCATATTCTTGAAGAATGATATTAAATCTGCTACTAATCTCCGAAGTGTGTTAAATGAGTTTGCTATTTGTTCTGGGCTGAAGCTGAACCATGATAAAAGTAAGCTTTTTATTGGAGGAGGCGTTAGTAACAAGGAAAAGTTTCTTCAAATTCTGGAAGTTGGGGAAGGGTCTTTACCTGTTCCATATCTTGGTTGCCTCTCATATCTTCTTCCATTAAGAAAGTTCACTGTATCCCCCTCACTGAAAAGA